>JAHWFP010080595.1:0-18281 GCA_023313725.1 Lithobius niger
AAAATGTCCTAGTACAAAACAGAACAAACACAGCTACATTTATTACATTGTAATCCATACCATCTTGGCAATTAAAGACAAATTTGTAATATTGTCAAGACAATTTTTAAAAAACAATATAAAAAGTGAAAAATTTTATCGATTGTTTGATACACCAGGATGAGAATTCGAGGCTCTTGTCTCATCCTGCGAATGAGGACAAACACAGTTCACAGAATGGTGTTTGGTGAATATGGGCTGAAGGTTTGGCCTACGAATCGACCATGCCATGGACAACTGTCAGCATCTACGTCAATTGTGGATTGCTGGACATATTAAGAAATCGTACATTGCGCTACCTAGGGGAATGGGGATGAAGGCAAAACGGGGCATTTGATCCCTCCAACCCCAAAAGTAGTTTTATTTCAGTTTCAAAATGTTTTAAATTTGGCTTTTTAAACGTTTCGAAGGCGCTAAAATAGCTTTGATTGTTTAGGGACTTAACAGCAACCAATTTCTCCCCACACCGTTTAATTTAATTTTTCAGATCTCATTTTGAATTCCAATCTCTCCCCCCCCCTCATAAAATTTCTGGGTGCACCAGCTGGATGATGCTTAATAATCTTCAGGAATAATTGGCTTTTTAGTACGTAAAGAATATGTTCGACCTTATTACATAATTATATTTTTTTAATTTGTAGTCAATGCATTGTAAGGCCTAACAGATAGCTTGGTTGCCGTTACCGCTCCTCTTGAAAATTAGTGCATACGTCCTTTGTTTATGCGAGTAAACAGTGAACGAAGTGCGGTTGCCATCTGGTGATGGAATGTTGCTTATTCGAAATTCGACCCACATTTGTGTCCGGAGTGGACACTCAAGTGAAGTGATGCTAAGCAATGCAAAGCGTGACCGATCCCTCTACTAATGCGGATTAGTCTAACTCTGATTGGAGCCACTTCGGCATATATGCACGGATTAAAGATGCGCTGTGAACAGGGTATAAGACACATGTTCTTCCGTGTATGCAGACCACGTGCTCCAAACGAGGTACAAGCAGCATGGTTGATGTTAGATTTTAATTCATGACGCAGAAATTCAATGTTACACTTTGTTTAATCTCTGCACGTTTATCTTGATTCCTTGTGCCGGCCAGATCTTATGTTCGTTTTGTTACCATTTTATTATGAACCAAAATTAATTATTTTAATTTTAATACTATATAAATACTATAACTTCATTAATAGACTGTCTCAAACTTTTGCGTGAGGAATCTCGTTTTAGCAGTACTTGCTTAAACGTTATCCGAGTCTGGTAAGTGCTGCTAGCCTGAAGTGCTGCCAACGTTTGACTTCATTTTATTAATAAATTGAATTTAAAAAAAATTAAAATGGATGAATTTGTACACTGCCCAATCAGCATTATCCATTTTGTGATTTTTCTTTTACATTTTGAAAATAAAAGCTTTTTTTTATGCACCAGTGCTGGACGTGACATGAACAGGTAGCCTGCTGGTTTCTTGTGTAACTCCCACGCCCACCAGGTCTCCAACACAGAAGTCTATTCATAGAATAACGTCAGAATTTACTCAGAATGTGACATACAACACTTTAATTGTACAGTTTTCTTCATTCTTGACATTCTGTCTTGACCTCTGAATGCACACTGGCAGTGTCTGCTTCAGGGACTGTGTTAAAGGGTTCGACTGGATTCGTCCCATCATGTCGTCTACGCCACGCCCGTTGTACAAACTGAACATGCTCTTCCATCAGTTTTCGCCTCGTGTTGGACACAACATGAATGGGCGGTCTGTTTGTTTCTGGTGTAACTCCCACACCCACCAGGCCTCCAAAACAGAAGTCTCTTCATGAAATATTGTCAGAATTTACTCAGAATGTGGCACACAACACTTTAATTGTACGGTTTTCTTCATTATTGACATTCTGTCTTGACCTCTGAATGCACACTGGCGGTGTCTGCTTCAGGGTCTGCGTTAAAGGGCTCAACTGGATTTGTCCCGTCATGTCGCTTACGCCACGCACGTTGTACAAATCGAACACTATGCTCTTCCATGAGTTTTCGACTCGTGCTGGACACAACATGAATAGGTGGTCTGCTTGTTTCTGGTGCAACTCCCAGGCCTACCAGATCTCCAACGAAGAAGTCTTTATTGATAAAATACTGCCTGGTTAGTGAAACCAGAACGTCCTTGTAATACAAAATGTCCCCTCCACAGATGGGTATGTTCATGTAAGCCATTTTGTATTTGTTCGGCTTTCTGGCTTGAAATGGTGGCTGCAACTCGTGTAAAAACTCACCTAATTCACTGTATTTAATGTATTCCCAACCGTCTGGAACAACCTTTTGCCACACGTTGAAGAAACTGTCATAATCATCATCCGTTAAACTTTCTTGAACTTCCTCGGTGGCATTGGCATAGTTTTTAATGATGACTGCTAAATATAATTTAGTGATGACGTACACAGACCCAATGTAAGACAGTAGGAAAGGCAAAACTACGGCGCGGTTGCTGCAAACACCGTCATCTGGGTAAGGCCCCGTGCACGTTTTTCCATTTTTGTCATATTCCAGGACCACATTCCACCCAGCAGTCGTGGACAGTTGAAACAGAAAAGACATAGCCTCCCCGAATGTACCAAAAGTGAAGGTGCTGCTTTGACCATTACTATTTTTCACATCTCTAATTATGTAGAGTCCAAGGATGGCATAGAAGAAAGTGACCAAGAATTGTAGAACAAAAACACTCAAGAGCTTTCTCCAGGCCATGGAGAGAGTAGAATTCAGAATACGAAAGCCTTTCGTACATCGGTGGATACTGAGGAGCTTTCTCACTTTTCTAACTCTGAACACTTTGATCACATGCAATAGAAGTGGTGGAACGTAATGGCAGCGAGAGGCTGTCAGTTTCTCTTGAAATACCAACACTGCAAGAATGAAAATACAAAATCATTAAAAAGGAAAACGCAAAATTGAAGTCAGTGGGAGTGAAGTGTATGCAGAAAAGAGAAGGGACCGACTTCCCCCATATACTCCCAATGAAGCACCGACACCAAAATCGCCAATTTTTCGCCCTTTATATATTACAGGCCCTGACCCACACTCTCCTAGCAGCCAGGATCGTCTCTTTGTGACGACCGTAGCTGCAACGAGAAAGTGACTAAATACACATAGGCCGAAATATTGGCGATGTTGGTGTCAGTGTGCAGGAAGTCGGCTGCTACTTTTTTCTGTAGAAAACACAAGTTAAGAATGACAGCATTATTTACTACATTTACATGGCCATAAGAAGGCGCATTTTAATGATGCACTTTGAAACGCGCATCAAAAAACGGCACCAGTTTACAGGACACAAGACCGCGATTAGGGCCAGTATGCTCACAACCCCCTTGCTTCCTGCCCTCTCTCTGGCGAACAATGGGCACGTCCTACCCCCTGCATGTAGTAAATTTGGTCAGTTTAAGCACAAGTAACCAAACATACGCAAGTCTTAGTGGTCTTCCTAGTCATGTACATTTATTTTCAGTTTATTTACCTAAAATTTGAGTGGCACCAGCACAAATTACGTGGGGGCCGTAACTGTGTCCGCCATCTTTACCAGACGTTCTCCAACGTATCGATGCGAATGCGAGTGTTAACATAAAGATGGTGCACATCAGACTCCCGATCCACCACTGTAAAGCGCTTCGGGTTCTATATCGCGAGATGGGAGAAAGTGCCACGAACGGGTGTTTACAAAACCCAAGGAGGTGACACGAACACGATGCGCATTCCTCTGAAGCACTTCGAAGTGGTCATGTAAATGCAGTGAGTGTCATCTCTTTTCCTAGAAACATAAGTGCGTTCCAAAGGAATAAGCCCAACTAAATCTCTGCTTCTTGTCGTAAACTACATTTTTAATTATCCAGCAAAATTTCGATTCTTTTTTTTTTGGCAGCATGCTAAACTTCCGTACGTATAAAAAAAATATTAGGAATATTCTCACTTAGTTTACATCAGTGACCAAAGGTCAGATGCTCATGACATTGTGCGTGTACGTGCCAATTTATATTTTTTTATTTGACGACAAAGGTAAACTGGATACAAGCCATCAAGTAATAATCGATCATCACAGTACAGTACGCTTTTTTCGCATATTTCCAATTTGTCTTTTTAATAATTTACAGAAACTTGTGGCTATTTATGACGACAAAGCATTAACGTGACAAACAATCATTTTAACTGTACTGTATGTACTCAATTTAATGTAAATTTACATCACGGAAGGCTAAATGGACTCAGTTTAGTGACAAATCTCTCCGACTTAATTATCGAGACTGCCTGAGCGGGGAATTCAACCCTCGACCATTCAGACCACAGGCCGAAACACTACTTCTCAGCCATACTGACACGGCCATTGTCTGGGCGATTATTGCTTTGGCATTTGTTTTAACGGTCGAGGGCTCAATTTCCGCTCAGGCAGTCCGAGATTCAATTGCCAAAGTCAACAGAAATAGGTTTGCATCTGCGTTTATTTCATATAAATTTGTTTGCCAGTGGCCGAATGGTTTTCACTCGGTTTGATGTGAGCTTGTGCTCACAGGTGGAGGTAAACAAGAGCCTATCAATTATATTGCATGCAAAGAGCCTTAGTTACATTAATTCACTGTGAATTTAAAGGTTGTTGGAGTAAAAGGGAAAATATTATAAAGCAATTCATTCCAACCTAGTAACACATCAAGAGTTAGATAGGGGACATATTTAATATGAGGACACCCCCCCCCCACCCCATACACTAGAGAGTAGAACAGTAATAGTTGGTGCTATTCTGAATGGCGTTACATGCATATTCATTAGTTCATATAAGGGAGGGGGGTTATTGGACTCCGGTGGCGACAGAACCAGATTGACCCTGGGTTTGGGGCCCAAATCCAGAATTCGGACAATAGAAAACCTGCAGGTACTGCCTCCTTGTTACGCTCTTTATCAACTTTCTAACCCTTTTATCAGCACAGTAATCTTCGAACCATCACCACTTTTTGATTTTATTTATTTTCGTTCACCTTTAAGCTTCCTCTTAACGTTTTTTGCAAAACTGCAAATAAACATTCCTGTAAGGTTTAAGATACTGCAGTGTTGCTGATTGTCCACATGAAACTTACTACTGTATACAACCATTATGCAATTAAGGCTAGGGCCCAAATTTCCAAAGTTTTCATGCCCAAACAAAGGAAGAATAATGTAAGGCTACACACTCGACTGTTTTCTTGGCCAAATTGTTCAGTGTTTCTCCGTTCATCACCCTCCTAATGATGCATATATAATTTTTCAAGATTTTCTAGCACTTTTCCAGGCATTATTACTTTCCAGGACATTTCCATGTTTTAAAGGACACGCATGAACCCTGAATTACCTGTAGAGCTGTGCTAGGCACACTAAGACTATCAGTTTTTAAACATTTTCCAGTGATGTCTTTTAGCCAAGTGGAATGCGCCAGTGATTAGCTGATCTATTGTGTGCAAAAGTAAAAAGGGCAAAAACATTTGACTACGGCAGAAAGGTTTCACGTAGACTAGCCTACAGTACAGCAACACTGCGGTATCTGAAAACTTACATGAATGTTCATTTGTGTTACTTTGGCGTTTTGACTTCGGATCAGTTAAACGTTATCTTAAAACATTAAAAGAGTTCGTTTTTGTTTTCCAATTAAGTTTAATAGCTTACCTGAAATAGCTGCAATAGTAATAAGAAGGTCAAAGAGGTTCCATGGGTCAACAAAATAGTACAAACGAAAGGCCAGAATCTTCAACACACATTCTTTACAAAATATTGCGACAAAAATTGCGTTGAGTATAAAAAATATTTTCGTGACTGCAGTAGTCATAGGGAAGTATTCCACAGCGAGGGTCAACGTGTAGGCAGCTAGTGTGAGAATAAATACTAACTCAAATCCCACGTGAGAGACGATCTTCACAAAGAAAGCGTATAGCCTATTCTGAAAATCACAGAAAAAGTATTAACACTACAAGTTTAAAAAAATGCAGGGCATACACACTAAACCCAAATCACTTCAATCAGCTACACCACACCACTGAAATTCCTTACATGCACGGAAACAAAAACCCTAGGTTCAGTTTCACAACAGATAGGCAAAAACAGAGAAAGATTCCTTCTAGTCCGGTCATCTCTGTGATACCTACCTACCTACATTCACCAAAATATGAAATGGGGGAAACTGCCCCCCCCCCCCCCACATGAAAGTGGGTCAAAACCATGATGGCCGCCGTGAAAATTAACCAAAGAGAAAAATATCTTGTAAATGGAACCAGTCAAAATATTGACCAGTTTATTGATATGTATAGTATATACATGCACTATGAAATACAATTTTCAAATTCAATATCACAAAAAAATTTTAAAAATGGCCACCAGGATTTGATGTAAAAGGTAAAATTATCATCTCTGCATAACCTGGGGCACCACATAACTCCACATGAGTGTGTGTGACCTGTCAGAGTGGGTGTGTACTTTAGTACGGTGTGCTAACGTAATTAGCGACAACTAATTACATGTGTGCCACGAAAACGTCGTTCCATTTGATTGTGGGCTAGGGTAACTTATGAACAGCTGATCGTTGGTTTGTTGAATTTTATAATTACTATGACATTGTTTGGCTTTTTAAACGTCTGTTGGGTTCTAACCAAGCTTGGGTTCGTGCTCCCTAAAAACAAACCAACAACATCAAATCTTCTGCCACAGTGAGCAGGTGATTCCCCATCTCTTATTTTGGTAAAAGTTTTTTTTGTTGAATGTAGAGGTCCCAGCAAAAAACATTTTTTTCGAATTTTGTTGAACCTCAGATGTTTACTGACTGGACTATTCTTTACCAATTAGCAATGATACTCTTTAATAACACAGCCTAACTGGCACCAATAGCAACTTGCACGTTAGCAAAGCAACACAAACACAGAAATGGTTGTAAGAAATGGAGAAGTGCAGTTTGAGAAATGCTGTAGAAAGCAGCAACGAGGACTCGTTAGAGTAGTGAACTTTCACTTTTATTTACTGCGTTTTACAACACTTTGGTACTTTCGGCTTTCAACACATGGCAGTAGATAAAGAATTCATGGCACTTCAATTGGGCGATAAGTCTGTCTTCCTATCTGAGGTTTTTAGCTTTTTGCAGGAGATACAGATCTATGATAAGAAATAAATTTGGGGTTTGTTTAATATCACTGTAATATGTGATGGCAAATTTGACACGTACCCAGCCAAAGCCATGAAGCCAACAAATTCCCTAGCACGGAAAACCACCGAGGGCCATGCCCAACCGAAAACCACCAAGGTGGAGAGGGGGGTTAGTAGAAACTTTATGATAACTATTTAAAATATAGATAGAAGGCAGGAAATTCATGGCCTAGCTGGGAAGCGGTGAGCAATTGCAAGTTATTACCTCCAAACAAAGATTGGAGTCAAAAGCACACAAGCAAAGCTTAAACCTAAGCCTAAGCCAAAAAATAATTAAAAAAAAACAAACACTCCCACAAAAATTGGCAAACCAAGCTTCCACCAAGAAGACCAGAGTATTCACCAGGATGCAAAGACGAGTCCAGGTGAAAAAAAGACTCGATAGAGTCATGCCAAGAATAAAAATGTTGTAATTCCAACGAGTGGAAGGTCTGTTGTCTGGTTCTGCATCATAGAGTTGATGCCCAGGCGGGCGACATCCAAAGAGACGAGGAGCAAATAGAACGGAGTGATCGGGAATAGGCAGACTAAACATCAAAATCTTTGATGAGCCAATTTGCGAGCTGGACAAGCTCAGTACGAAATTGCTGCAAAGAGTTCTCTGAATGAGACCCAAGAAAATCCGGCAGGAATGGCCTGCACATCGAAACGGGCCCTGTACTGGCTGAGACTCGGACATGGAGCTGGCAGTGGTGGACAAGATGTTTGACAGACTCCTCTCCATTGCCACATTCACAGACAGGAGAGTCAACCTACTTAAACCTAAAACGGTAAGCAGCAAAATGTCCATGACCAGTTAAAGCTGAGCAACCTTATGGGCCAGAGGAATAAATTCGTTGGAAACACTCGGAAGAAAGAGGAACGTTTGCTTGCCAACGTCTGCGATGGTCCACCAGTCTTGCCACTTTCCGTGAATAGTTTCCTTCGTTTCCATTTTGGAACAGGCCCTGGGAATGGGATATTCGTGCATCCCTCAACTTTGTAGTATTCTTGGCGGCAGTATCTGCTGCTTCATTTCCCTCAATATTCCTTCATTTTCCGACATGTGCCTTCACCCAAGCAAGATGAACATCACAAACATCCAGGAGCTGAAGAAAAAGGATCCTAGCAGGCATTGCAACCAAATTATCGTAAACAGGCTTTGCGACTGCTTGCAAGGCAGAACTGGAATCGCAACAGACCGCGATGACAGCATGCTGTGCAAGATTGTCCAAAGCATAGCGAACAGCAGGATAGAGCGCTTGAAGTTCTGCCTGGAAAACAGAATTCATGTGTCCCAAGCGGACTCCCTCTGTATGAATCCGTCTATCACAGTGATATACGACAATCGCACAGCCAACAGGCTCATTGAATCTTCGAACCATCCGTAAAAATGTGGTAAGGAAAAGATTCAACTTCCTGGAAAGAAACAATTGGGATCCGCTCCCAATAGTGAACTGTGATGGGTTTTTCAAATTGAGCGTCAGTGATCCGAGAGGCACGATTGTAGGCCTCCAGCGCTTGGATGGAAATCAGTGCAATCCCACTCAAAACATAGTGCCTGAGTGGAGACAGTTCGATAGGCTCAAGTGATAGTCAGCAGCAAATTTCTGCCCAGAGAGTCAAGTTTTGAGAAGAGGTGCGTCCCCAGATCTCAGAACCGTACAACACCATGGGGAGGAAACATCTCAGGAAGATCTCCCTAAGGATCACTGGTTGGGTCTCCCAAGTGTTAGTTGCCTCAACCCGCAAACGGTGGCTCTTGCTTACAACGTTTTTCTTTAGCTGATCAACATGGCAGGGCCGTAGGAATGTGATCAAGAGTGGTAAGGCTATTGACGTACAGCTAAGGGGGTTTCGGGGAGCGCTTTGAAGCTGGAGCATTTTACCCTATTTTTGGCCTCCGTAGAGCCCGTTCGCAAAATTTTTAAACATATTTTTAGCTGGTTTTCTTAGCGAAAACTGGGTATTTTTTTTTTGTATTTAAAACATCTTTGCAAATTAAATTAATGCAGTTCAATTTTTTTTTTTGTAAGTTAATACAATTACATTTAACTAATACTAATTTAGGTTTGTAAGAGGGTTCTTATGAACTCCCCTAGACGGAGGATATTTTTCATTTTTGGGTTTTACACTGTTGCATAAATTCTGGACGGTACCTTTTTATTAACCAATATAAATAAACAAGTGAAATATAAACCAAGTAAAACATTAACCATTTTTGTTTTTACCTGTCGCAAATAGACCTACTCAATTCATGCAACTGGGCAGCATAAATGTTCTTGGATGCTGAATTGTTCAAATTTTATCATTCGTGTCTCGTTTGAACTGACAAAATCGTTCATGCACTTCCACAAACACAAAGTGTCACATTTTTGCTGGTGCACGTTTTTCGCTACAGCCGGGAGAGAGAATGGGATCCCAGCATCAAGCCATCGGCTCAAGAGAAGAAACAAGGAAGGCCGCACGTGATGTTTTCCAGAAAGCGCTGCGCTCGAGCATGAAAAGGCGCGGAAAGTGATGCGGCCATGACCGCAGTAGTAGCACCGTTTCCTACGGCCCTGCATGGTCAGTCCAGAAGAATTTTTCATCGATATAAAAGCCACGATATTTCATGAAAGGTGTCGGATTGTCCATAACACCTCTAATCCGTATCCGTGGTTTCCGGGCAACAGAGTGGTGAGGATGAAAAACAGCCGAAGTCTTGTCTGCATTAAACTCAAGACGATTTTCATATGCCTATCCCAAGAGGCACTCAAGAACAGGGGCCACAGTTCATTGATCTTGTAAACAGATGACAATCAGAGTGTCATCTGCCAGACCCTGACCGTAAGTTTTTTCCCCAAAGCCTTGATTGATCTTGTCAAGTAGCTCATCCATGATAACAAGCCAAAGAGTGGGTCCCCGGCAGGATCCCTGTAGGCAACCTCGGATCATTGGGGCCTCAACTCCACCAATGGAAACAATTCTATTTCTGAGGAAGTCACTCACGACAAAATACAAGTTGCGTGGAACATGCATTTTACGTAACAGGATTAGCAGCTTCGGGTACCAAGCACAGTTGAACGCATTTGAAATATCAAGGGCAATGGCCAAACAATGTAGACCTTTCTCTTGAAATGCAAGAACTTTGTTATAATAAGTCCTCATTGCTCTGACTGCGTCCTCTGCTTCCGATAACCGAATTGAAACTCCAACAACAAATGATTGGACTCAACAAAATTGCATTACTCTGGTGGAACACAGAGCTTGTAGAGAACTTTACCAAGGGCTCACAACAACCAGATAGGGTGGAACTTGCCACTGGCTTTTGGGATAAGTACAACCTTTGCCTTCTTCCAGATTTCTGGGAAAATGCCGAAAAAGAAACAGGAATTAAGCAGCTCAGCCCACTATGTGCCAATGGCAGAGTACACGTGGCAGAGGGCAGCACCTGGAAAGCCGTCCTCACCAGGTGCAGATGTAATGCACACTGAATTGACCTCGTCTTCAAGTTCAGAAGCGAGAAAGGATGGTCATTTTTTTTGCTGCTGAGGATAAGGGGACTCGCTTTCCACACTGGCATGATGGTGGAATTCTTGCTCGGGGAAAGTCCTCGGTAATGTAGAAGTACCCCCTAAAAAGACTTTAGCATCGATGGCCCAAGAGCCATCAGGCTTCTGAACATTATGTAACTTAGAGATAGACTTAACAGATCCCGAAAGAATCTTAAAGGGCAAACCGAATGGGTCTGCAGAAGAATTTTGATCACAAAATGTCCTCCATGAGTCGGCTTTTACTCTCAAAATCTCCTTCTTGTACTCACGCCTGGCGAACTTGAAGGGCTCCTCAGCGAAAATAGAGCATCTCCGAGGGAGGTCTGAAACTCAGGTTGAAGTCTCCTGATGGTCTTTTTATGGCGATACAAAGCTTCATTCCACCAGGCTTGGCCAGGAATATGCTTGGGGATGGATTGATTACAAGCTTCTAGGCAAATGTCAATAAATTCCAACTTTTTGTAATGTGTGGTGCAGTGGCAAATCGGAACCCTGCAATGTGACTGAGGCTGGCGCCAATGACCTGGCTGTCGACGTGCCATTAAGCCTCAATTCTTCCCCCGCCTCATGGTGAAGGATTCAGGTTTCGTGGTGGCCACCTTAGGTTGGCCTATATCCGTTGTCTATTGGACTTAAATTTGTTAGATTGGCTACCGCTAAGCCATACGGACATGGACACAAATAGAAAAATTAAAGGACATGTTAGTATGTGTATAATTTTTTTTAAATGTGTAATATACGATAAAATGCTGACCAGTGGCGCACCCAACAATGTTGTTGGGGGGGGCCGTAGCAAAGAAATTAAAGATGCAGTGTGCCAAATTCAGCTAGGGGATCTGGCGGAGAGCTGTGAGCTAACGACGTTTCGGCAGTTTGAGCACCTTTGAGACACATGGACGACCCAATTTTATAAATTGTTAAGTCGCAGTGGACTTATTTGTTTATTTTGCAATTTTGATTTGGTGTCTGGGGGGCGGGGAGGGGACAAATGACCCCCTTGCTCCCCCTGGGTGAGTGGCTGATGCCGACAGGCTTAATTTTTCAAAGGAACAGTTAAAAATAAAAACAAGATCGTGTTAACAAAATACCTCATCCATTCCATTGTGACTGAGGTTGGCGCTAATGACCAAATTGTCGACGCGCCATTAAGCCTCAATTCCCCCCCCCCCCCCATTCCGAATATGGCGACCATTTGTTGGCACGTCTCTGTAAATTTTTTAATGTTTGAAAACTGATCTTTTGAAAAATGAAGCCATTCGCCTTCGAATTATAAGGCACCTTTCCCTTTTATTTAAAGAGTTGAGATTCACTGTTTTTTTTCTTGCTACTTCAATATGGCTGAGTGGGTAGGTCTTCGGTGGTGTCAAAGGTCGAGGGTTGTATTCCCCCACAAGCAATCTGAAATTTAAGTACAAGAGGCCATCATCTGTATTCATTGGTGATAATATGTATTTGATGGTGGAATGATATTTTTCAGAACACATTTTTTTTTAGTGACGCGCGATGCGATGCGAAGCATCATTCTTTATTCTCGTCATGTACTGTAGCCTGCCTGTCAGTATGACTGTACTATACATTTTGAATAGACTGACCAATTCATTTCACATATTTCACATGCATTCTATACCCTATACTATTGGTGGATTTAAGGTTATAAATCAATAGGTTAGGGGTTCGGGGGTTTTGGCTCTAAAATCCAAAAATATTCAGACATAATTAAGACATCATTAATCATATATGAACCATAAATAATGTAGTACAACTAAAAGACGGCTTATAAACCTCTGTCTGAAAGCACATTGACGTCATGTCTTCCAGTAATGGTTGAAGACCAATGATGGACAAATTCAATACATACACCAACCAGTCATTTTTAAATTAAGTAATACGATTTCATTTTTTCACTTGATAGTGAAATACAATACCATAAAGAATTTATAAATGTCACGGACCTTTGGCAACGGGATGATTTTATTTGGTTTTCTTGACTCAATCCTTTTCATTGCATTTTTGTAACGGACCTGCTCGTCCGTCATATCATTAAATTCACCATCCTGTAAGGAAGAGAAAAAAAATTATGATCATGATAAGGAAAAAAATTGGTAGATGATAATAACAAACATTTTTTTGACAAATGTTACGCTTCACGATTGACAGTCAACAAATACTTGACCCCGTGAAAGCCATTCCGATCGCCGTGGGGGAGGGGGGGTCTATATTTTGGTAGGTCGTAGACTCGGTTCAATGTAGTGTCCTCTTAGCTTGGAGGCCAGAGTGTTATCCACTGGACTTCAGTCATTGTCGCTGGATTTGGTTATTTCTGTTCTTGTGAGAGGTATTCATAGTATTTTTCAAAGGGTTAATGGACAAACGATGCTGCAGCAGTTTCATATAATAACGAAAGGTACAACTCGAATGGGCAATGGGCCCGTTATAAGGATGGAATAATCTACAATTTTATAAGTGGATAATTTATAATGATTAAAATCTGGCTCGTAGGCCTGTAAACTGGACAGAATCACAAAGTTGTTCAGATTGCGCTTGTCGATGCTCAACTTCAAAACCTGAAGCTGACATGTTTGCCAAAAAGTGGTTTTCCCCTTTCTATTTCTACAAGAATGAGTACTGATAAATATCCATCGTAGCCAGGGATTGCAGTGGCTGCTATGACGGGTGTTTGTTTACGTTTCCTCGCTGTTGTTTGTTCCATTTTATTTAATGACAACTACCTTTAAATGTAGTCACCCCCATTTATTCAAAACTCAGTTTAGTGATTTTTTTTACACATTCCTATTGCACATCTGCATGTAATGTTTGGGCACTATAGACGTAACTGAGTACTACTAACCATGTATTGTATATCTCTGACACATTAATTGTAATAGCATGCACGCCCACCAGGGGGTGCTCAAGTTGTTACCAAATACTGAGGCAATGCCGCTTGTCAGACACTGCCTCTTCAACTACTAGTTACTCAACATCTTGTGAGCGTGTCAATCATTTGCACGCTGGCTTAGTCGCCAAGGTCACACTAACGTAAGATAGCCCACAGCATATCTTACAATGGTGACGAGGATGGGATTATATTCAATTTAGTTTTAATTTAAAAGTAAACCATTATTCCCCCGGTAAGCCAGTCGGCAAATGGGAAACTGGGGAGGGTTTTCAGTAGTTTAACGAATATCTGTCTTTATTTTTGGTCCTTAAGACCGAAGCTTAGGAATTTGCTGTATAAGGCAGGTATAGCTGAAATTTCCCCACCCAGCAGCCACGCAGTATTTCTTCAAACTCACCGCCGGGATGGAGGAGGAGCAGGCATGGCCAGGACACTCAGGACTCAAAAAGACGTCACCGAGAGGTATTTGGTTGCCTCATGGTGCGTGGAAGCATCGCTCTCCAGTTGGGGCGAAATTTTAAAGAGTGAAAAGCCTTGCTATTTTTAAGTGCTACAGTCTTGGTATCACTGGGGGGGGGGGGGTTGTGGAACAGTGGCAAGCCTGCTTCAGTGTAAATTTGAGGTAATATTTTAGAATCATTCTCAAGTGGTATTTGTAAAATATTGTAATAATTTTAAATGAACAAAACTTAAGGACGGAAAAGCCAAAGGTTCAACAAGAGTTAAATAAATACAGATGCAAACCTATTTACGTTGTCATATATATATATACGTAAATATATATATAAACATAGTATGGCTCAGCGGGAGGACTTCAGCCTTTGGTTCCAAAGATCGTGGGTTCGATTCCTCGCTCAGGCAGTCTGACATACAAGTCCAAAACGCAACGTAAATAGGTTTACATCTGTATTTATTAAATGGATAAAACGTTATAATTCATAAAACGTTAAAAGTGTCTAAAATATACCAGTAAAACAAGTGGTTTAAAAATGTTTGAACGTTTAAAAGTGATTACTGGGCGTGGTGAGCACGTTGAGTTTCCAGGTAAAAGTATAAAAATTGTTAAAAAGTTAACAAATTGTGTAAATCAAAAGGCAGAACTTAACGGCTGTTCAAATTTGCAAGCTTATGGTTAAGAGTGTAAACTTTAAAACCGCTACCATAATATTCGTAAAAAGTTAGCCATCCGGGTTTGGCATTATGTAGAGGTTTTTTTTATTGTTCAACTATTCACTAGAGTACTGTATTCCTTAGTAGACTGAGCTGAGTGTAATCTATGCAGTGTTTTAAAGCTTAGCCATAACTACAGTGTGACCAAAGCAATGTTTTTATGCCAGTCATCTTACTTATGTGAGCCCTCACAGTGGGTGATGCCACGGCCGGAGAGTATTATACGGTTTAAACTGTTTATTAAAACTGTAGTTAATAGAGTAACCCCTAGCTGGTTACCGTACAGTAAAAACCATTGCTGGTGTTTAAGTTTGTAAAGAACAAGCACGTTGCTGGTATCAATTATAAAATGTTAGTTTCTGACGAGGTTTACGAGGTCTTTGCGAGGTTTCCAGACCTATTTTTACCAGTTCTTGGCACCTTCAAAGACTTCAAAGCCACAATCAAACTTACAGCCGATACTGTTCCAAAATACTGTAAGGCTCGACCTGTGTCCCTAGCTGTTAGAGGCAAGGTTGAGGCTGAAATCAAGCGACTAGTTCTGGACGTCTTTCTAAAGCCGGTTGATTGCTGTACTTGAGCTACACCCACAGTCTTGGTGTTCAAATCTGACGGGGACGTTGGGATAGTGGACGTTAATCTGGCACAGTGAATCCACAACCGGAAAAAGAGTATCATCCTGTGCCCTACTGCGGAAAATATGTTCAGTCATCTTGTTGGATATGAGACCTTTCAATTATCGATCTATGCATTCATGCAGATAAAGCTCGACGACGACGCAAAGGCACCCTTAACAATATGCACCTGGTTAGGCCTAGGCTTGTGCATCGGGCGTTTTCCAAAAGCGAATGGGAAAGGTTTTTACGGATATACCTCAGGCCAACCCTTTCGTTGATATCCTAGCAGCTGGAAAAAGCAAGGAACACAATGCCACCCTCCTCAAAGCACCGCCGCACTGCAGGAGAGTGGTATTAAAGTTAAAAAGGCAAACTGCAAGCTAAGACAAAGCAAAGTCACGTATTCAACGTCACTAGTCAGGAATCTCTAACGTGCCTGAGGTGCTTGACGCTATCAGTGTGGCACCTGAACCTTCTGACCGGGATTTTCAATTTTGCAGGAGGTACAGATATATGATAATCTAGATTTGTGGTTTGGTTAACATCTCTGTAATGTGTGGCGCAGTGACAACCCAGGCCACTGCACTGTGACTAAGGTTGGCGCTAATGACCTAGCTATCGACGCGCCATTAAACCTCATTCCCTCGCAGTGGTCGACCGAAACCAAGTTTTTCACTTTCGGCCGAAACCGAAACTACTACCGAAACCTGTTATTTAATTTCGGCCAAAACCGAATTCATTACCGAAACTGGCAATTCGGTTTCGGCCAAAACTGAAACCTCTACTGAAACCGGTATACCAGTTTCGGCCGAAACCACTACCGAAACCAGAACCTAATCTGAATATATAAATTTTAATAAGACAAAAGCAAGGATAAAATTAAAAAATCATGAGTGGCGTGGTTTTTCGAAGACACAGTGTAGATGGAAGGTACAGCCTGGTTTAGCCATTACCCACCATACGCTGAGGAAATCCACGTGCGACCTCTCACCAGCCCCCCATCCGCCAAAAAAAAAAAGTTTCAGATTTTTTTTAAAACTGTCAATGCGGAAAGACTTCAAAACTTTGGTTTGAATTTTTTTTGGGGTTAATAGTCTTGTTTTAATTAAATAACCATTAATTCGTGTCGGCGAAGGAATTCCAGATCACTGGAAAAGGGCTTCATTCAATAACTATAAGCTTTGCTTAAAAAACGTAAAGAGAAATAAAAGCTTAAATTCTCTCTAATGCAACGAAGCCATAAATATGATTCAGTTTGGATCGAAAAAAAAACTTATTATTGATTAGCGTGGGCATGGCGCCCCCTGTGCGTTCCTAGACTGCAGCCTAGTTAGTCTACACAAACTGGTTACTGCTGGAAGGTGGAATTTGGTATTCGGCTTCACCGAAACTGCAGCATTGGATTCGGCCAAAACCGAAACCATAACCGAAACAAGTCAAACCAGTTTCGGCCGAAACCGAAACTGAGCCATAACTTCATAGCCGGAACCAAAACCAAAAAAAAATTGCCAGTTTCGGTGCCGAAACCGAAATTCGGTCGACCTCTACCCTCGCCCCCTTCAAATATCACTGAATTTAAATTCTACTTATGGTTCATGAACCAAATATGGAAAATCTGACCTGGTAATTCAAATAAATAAATACATATACTCCTCCATATTGGCTCCACTTAATAAGTAAATAAACACCTCCATATTGGCTCCACTCAATAAACTTTTATCATCCAAAACAACATGGAAGTGGAGCACTGTATGCTCAAATGCAGTTCAAAAGGCAAAGGCAGCTATCCTTAAATCTATTTAGCACAGTATGATCTAGTATTACCTATTTTACGCAAGTCCCATGGGGGTCGGTGCTGCATTTGCACATGTTATGCCCTCAGACGAAGATAGGCCTGTAGCTTTAGTCTCACAGGCCTTGAGCAAAGCCGAACTTGGCTATTCCCAATTCTACCGTGAGGCATTATCTGTTGTCATTGTAGTAAAGAGATTCTATCAGTACTTGTTTAGAAGAAGGTTCATTTTACAAACTGATCTGAAAGCTTTACTTTGATTGTTTGGAAGTAAAGCATTCGTTCCAGCTATGGCTACTGCACGCATCCAGTGTTGGGCGTTATACCTGAATGGATGTAATTTCGAAGTGCAACACATCTCGGATAAAGAAAATTTAACCGCGGATTGTTTTTAATCCCGAATACCTGTTTCATATGAGCTTCCTTTTAAATGATCACATGGTTGGAGAGTTGTCTCTAGACAGCAACACGTTTCTGGGGTCACATTTCCTGAGATATTAAGACCACACGTGCTAAGTTAAGGCCACTTTAGTGTACTGGTTGGTTAAGGTGCTTGCTCGTTCTCGGTTATTGTGGCCAAAAGTCGATCCTGACCTCGAAAGTATTGTTCAAAAGTATCAGCCATGTAAAATAAATAGTGATACTGGCGTTAGAGGTAGAAAAGCACATATGGACATATGGGAGAGGCGTGCTTCTGTACGGAGTAGGCTTCATTGTTTTTTGTGGTCCTTTTCATCATGATAGATGCGCACAGTAAATTTCCATTTGCTTGTATTCCTTGCTTGTAGTATAATTCTACTACAAGCTTAAGTGTAATTAAAGTTTTCCATATCAGTTTGCTATGTACAGCTTATGCCGAACCGTTGTGCCCGACAACAGACCACAATTCACTAATGCCGAATTCGAATAGTTTCTGAAAATGAATTGCATCTGTCACGTGAAAACAATTCTTTACAGGTCGTGCAGAAATAGCAGCGCTGAATACACGGTTTGCAATTTTAACGAAGCATGAAAGCAAGCATTTCCCAGGGCTTTAATGAAGAAAAAACATGAACTATTTACTTAATGC
>JAHWFP010080597.1:0-25145 GCA_023313725.1 Lithobius niger
GAGTGAAGCATTTAGTAAGCAACAACCTGGCAGGTCGACTTGATTGTAAGTGGGGAATAGGAACTAGGAGTCGGACGAATAAGGAAAAACCATATTCAAATATTCGTTAAATTTTTTTTTCACGTTTAGGCCCGAAACCCCCCCGCCACCTCAAAAAAAAAAAAAAAATTCATTAAAAACCTGAGCTTTATTTAGTCTGTTGGCAATGTAAGGCGTCGTAATATAACCATACATTTAATTTAATCTATTATGCAAGCCAACTCGGAAGGCATACACAACACAACCCTAAAAAAAATGAAGAATTTCCAACTGCAGTGCGGAATGACCGTAGGTCACAAGGTGTCTTTTCCTTTCACGTATGACAGTGAAATTGACGTCATCACTCAACCGTCTAACATGCACCTGGTTGACTTCCCCATTATGAACTGCTGCGCACATCCGTAATCTCTACCTTTCCCCTCCCTTCAGTCTTGCAAATGAACAAACCAAAACGCACGGATCCTGATTACTACTGCAGATTGGTTGGGAGGGAAGGTGAAGGTAGAAGGTATACTGAGGACTAACTGGGATTCGAGAAGCCCACACGAAAACTTAAAAACTGATTCAAAAATAAAAACAAAAATGTAAAATTTCACAGAACTTTTTTTGTGAATATTTGAATGGAATGTATACTATTCGAATATGCTCTTAACGAACGAATAATCGAATATTCGTCCGACCCCTAATAGGAACGAACGATCTAGGCCCGCCAAATTCAAATGCGGTTGTTCGTGGAACTGGAATTGTGAAAGTGTGCGGTAATTTCTTCTGAGTTTTGTTGACGAAATGGCGTTTCACAGTATGAAAATTAACGATGTTTTTAAAGATAAAATTAGTGTATCAATAGGGCTTATGCGACTCCACTTAAGCCCAGTTCAAGGAAGTAAGCCAGAAGGATGGTTAGATCAGGGTTTATTTTCAGGGCCACGCGGTCTGTTCTTTACAGATGTTGGTAGTGGTTCAGGATGCTCTAGAGCGGGCTGAAGCAGAGTGGCATATTTCAGGAGGAGCTATTGCTGGTTAGGGGACCAGCTCCTAGAGTGAAGCTCAAGGGGGCTGCATGGCATTTTATACCTAGAGCTAGAGACAGAAGCCACCACAGGTGGTGTTAGGTATTTCCTGTATCATATCCTGCTATCCCATGAGCCTCCTCTGCTAGCAGTCACCCCTGACCTCTGATCTCTAGGGACTGGACCATACATCAAAGTACATAGCATCATTGAAATACATTATCAATAGTAACAATACACATAGTATATAACATGGAGCCATAGCATCAAGGTAAGAAGGCACACTAAGGCCCTATCCTAAGGTATAGGAAGAAATAAGGGAAGCTACGGTAAACCGCCATTGCACTACCTACACTTGAAAAGCACACGTTACGCCCAGTGGGGACTAGCAGTCCTCCTGCTAAACTTCCAGGTATAGGTGCTACGGTTGAACAGCAGCCTACTAAGGACGCTAAAAGAGAATTAAACCAAACCAGTACGATTTACCCTAGTGCATGCACTTGCATGGTTAATTGTGTTGAGACTTGTGGCCAAATTTGTGGCATCTTTCTGTCCTATTTTCCTTCTCGTTTCAGGTTCTCGTCGTTTTAGTTTTGTTGTGGGAAGAGAAGTTTTTTAAGTTTTCCATTTAGGTCAATTTAACTAGAAATTAACAGCATTATTTTGTGTTACGCTATACTGTTTATAAATGTTACTTTATTTAGGATCTTCAATTTCTGTGTATTTAGTTTCAGGGTTAAAACCTTTGTTCTAGATATTTCAATATTACCGGTACTAATAAATTGGAAGGTATTATTAAGGAGTTTATTAAGTTACAATCATAGTGTTCATAACTCTACGTAGTATTTATTAGTATTACAGTATCTAGCAACCAATTAGCAATTCTAGTAATCAAATAAGTAAATGAATTCTAGTTGTCATAGAACTTTTTATTTCTTTATCGAGAGGGGCAGTGTGGTATTCTGCAATATACCCACACCCCAGTATGTAGGTGGTGTTGCAATGTGCACCACCTACGTTAACTGATTAGGTCACATCACGTGATGAGCTAATGCAACAAAAGCAAAAGCGGCAGTTTTCGCAACGCCACTTCCCTTAACTCAATTATCTAGTATGGGTATCCAATTTAAACTTGGTGATATAAGCTCCGATTCACCACAAATACCAGGGAGTCAACGTATTCAAGGCAATAATAATGCACACAAGACTATGGCAATATTAGTAATAAATGAAAAAAGACAATGGAGCCAAGACTGAACAGCCAGGGAAGACAGGTGAGCAGCAATAATGGTGAAAAAAATTAAGTGCCATTTTGAGTTAACAGTGATCTTGAATAAGGTGGAGTTAGCATAGTGGTCTAGTGCATTGGAAGCCCCGAGCTTAATTCTCAAACTCTTGATGGAATGTTACTTTTTTGTCATATTGCTTCATATTTGTCATCCTTAGCTGTTCACAATGTTTGCGCGATTTTGTTTCTTCGTTTATGTTTCTCTACTGCCCTGCATTCGTTTTAACCACTCCCCTTCAATCACACAGGCATTCGGTAGGCATAAATAAAATCACTGTCATTTAAGACTATGCACAATTATATTCACTATACACATTCAATGTTTACAAATCTTATAACTCATACGAATGGATTGGGGGAAAAAGCATAATCACTAAAAGGATTATGTAACATCAATTAACCAGTTCAGCATTAAGGTGTGTGCATGAGGACCATTGTCCAATACGAAAAGAACTGCCTGAGAACCAAACTTATTTTTGTTCCTGGCATAAATTTAATGACTTATTTTAACTTACTTTCAAAGGATCAATTTGAGATGGGTGTTCTTCAAGCAACTGTAATGCTCGCCCCAAATTAGGAACAGGTTTTTCGGCTCGTGGAGCCATTATGTCTACCAACACATTATCAGGAGGATTTATGTACATCTTTAGCAACATTAAATACACCTGCAAAATAAATAAGTCTTACTGTAATTTTTACACAGTGATAAAAAACAACCCAAAACAGTAACAAACTATGGATGCTGCAGAGCATAGCTTTCTGTATACCAACCAGCACCATTGAAAACCTTTGAATTCCATTATATCTATATACATATAAGAAAGTTTTGGCAAAATTATTAAGCGTATAAGTTTCAAGGTCAATAATGAATTTGAAATTTATTTTGAAATTCAGCACGCGACAATTAATTAATATACTGCCAATGTATTTCTGCAATTTTTGTGTTGAACCAACCAATTCGAAAACGATCAACGATTCGACGAACGATCTGTAATGTATTTTATTTGTCAGGATATTTTTGTTACAAAAATCACAAAATACAACTTTATGGAGATATCTGAAATGACCCAAGGAAAAAAAAACTCAAGTTATTATTTTTACTAGTGTTCAACAGCTGGACATGTGAGATAAAGGGCCGGGATGCATATAGGGTTGGTCCAGTCACTGGACTTCTGAGTCTTGGCTCTAAAGGTGGCCCATGGGGGTGAGAGTAACAGCGGCACAATTCTTGTGGAAGAAGTTTGTAGATGCAGTTCAGACAGACTAGTTTCTGGCAGATTGTCCCCATTCCCTTGGAAAAGAGGATACGAGGGCCCCAAGAAACGAAAATTTTAACCCTGTTTAAAATTAGTTTTTACTATCCTAAAATACTTACCTTCAGTATGTGCTTAAATCACCTGATTTGCTATTTAAAATGCCCGACACAGATTTAAAACTCATCCTTTTAAATCTCAGTTGATTAGTTTAGCTAATCATCCGCTAGGATCGCGCAAGGCGTCTCCTTTATAACACTGTTACAGTGTTTGGTAGATCACTTCACTTCGACCGATGCAACACATGGTTAACAGCGGGTCCTGTGAAGCGGGGAGGATGGGTGGGTTCTACTGAAGGTAAGTATTTTAGGATAGTAAAAACTAATTTTAAACAGGGTTAAAATTTTCGTTTCTTACTATCTGCAAAATACTAACCTTCAGAATGTGCTAACTTTGTCCTATTGGTGGGAGGGCCAGCACGAACCCGCTAAACTCTGAGATTTCGCCTTTCAACACACATATTAGACGACACTGTCACAGACCATTAATTTAAAATTCAAGAAAATTACCCACCTCAACAACTTGTTGGTGCTTTCTTCTTTATGGTCTCTCCCCTGTTTCACTATAAGTTTGTTACACTTCACTTCACCGTGCCAGCTTAT
The DNA here is from genome assembly GCA_023313725.1 of Lithobius niger. Lineage (NCBI taxonomy): Eukaryota > Metazoa > Arthropoda > Chilopoda > Lithobiomorpha > Lithobiidae > Lithobius > Lithobius niger. The sequence goes on from JAHWFP010080597.1 coordinate 4,253, forward strand.
CTGTCCACTGTGATGTGTCACTTATCTGTGCAAAAGTGGCCATCCTAGATTGTACCACTTGCACGTTGTGAAACTTCATAGTGGCGCTTTCTCCAGTGTATGCGTTCTCCATTGTTTACAAGACACTTGTTCACTCATTCAGGCTCGCTATTGTGCAACTTTCTCTCCGTGAAAGTAATTTATGAAAGACAGAATCAAATCAATGTCCGATTCGACTGCGCTGCCACATGTTCTTTCATCGTCCTTTCACCTCTCGACGCACTCATCCGCACTCGCAGGCACAACTTCATTCATACGCCCCGGAAGCAGCCAAAGCTCTCAATTCATGCGCTCGCACCTCCGTTGGCAAGTCCAGATGATTTGGGCCCAAGTCATAAGCTCTTTTAATGACTTTGCATCTCCACTTTCCTAGCTTAAAAGAGGTCATGGGTATCGGCTGAAGGACCCCTGCTTTGTCAACTTGCAGAAAAAGCGCAGTTGGAGGTACTCTTCGTTCCGCTGTTGGTTGTTTTGACTCAGGAATTTTGGTTCTAACAAAATAGTTGCGGAGGGCCCTTATTGGGCGTTGCGTCCTTTCATTCCCCTCTGGATCTACAACTGGAGCAAGAGCCTTGATCACAACAGGTCTAGGGGCCACATCGGGCTTCTAGTTCTTTGCCCGAAACGGAGTAGGGAAAGTGAGTGAGACCGAAGACCAGTCCCTAGAGAAACGAATGTGTTCGTCTTCTCGTGAGAAGGCAGCCAATTCGCTCTGCATCGCAGCAGATGCAAGTGCCACGAGAAATACCGTCTTTTGGGAAAGATGTAGAAGCGAGGCTGAATGGATTGGTTCGTAAGGTGGATTTTCCAGACTTGAAAGAACTAAGGGCAAGTTTCATCTAGGGAACAGCTGTCTGGTCCTAGGTCTCTCATTTTCGAAAGCCGACATGAGTCTTGAAATCACTTTACTTCCTATAAGTTTCTTATTCCCCTGGCATGAAAGAACAGAGTTAATGGACGACCTGTATCCCTTTATTGCAGATGGAGCAAGGCCTTTTTGGAAAAGCTCTTCAAAAAAGGAGGCCAATGAGGATTCAGACGGCTTAATCGGGTTCAGGTTCTTAGATTTGCACCAAAAATACCATTTTTTCCACTTTGTCTCATAATTTTTTATGGACGAGCCTCAGAGGCAGTGAATGATCCTGTTGGTTACCGAAGACTCAAAACCCTCTTTCTTGAGAAAAGCAGTCACAACCTCCACCCGTGAAGATGAAGGACTTCCGGCTTTGGATGTATTGTAGTCTTGTTGTGCTGGGTCAGGAAGAATCGCGAGACCGGAAGTGGGATCGGTTCCTCCTTCTGTAACTCCATGATGTCGATAAACCAAGGAGCAGCAGGCCATAGAGGTGCTATCATGATAAAGATCCCTTTCGATTCCCTGATTTTGTTGAGAGCTGATTGAAGAAGGGAGAAAGGAGGAAATGCATATGCAAAGATCCCATCCCAAGACATCGACAGAGCGTCCGTTGCCCAAGCCTTCTCGTCCAGAAATGGGGATACAAAGCTCGGCAATTGGTGATTGAAGCGGGTGGCAAACAAATCCACCATGGGAGTCCCCCAACATTGGAAGAGAGCCCGACAAATTGCTGGGTCCAGCTTCCATTCCGTCGTTGGAATTAAATCCTGACGCGAGAGCTCGTCGGCTAACACATTCAGCTTTCCGGAGATGTAACGAGGCTGAAGCTGGATGTTGTTGTCTTCACACAATTGAAAAAGCCTCGAAGTTTCTAGCATCATTGATGCTGAATGCGTCCCACCTCCCCTGTTCACATAGGAGACTGCAGCGGTGTTGTCGGTCATCACGGTGAGAACTTTCCCTTGAAGGTGATGTTTCCAGGTCAGAATGGCCAGACGAATCGCTCTGAGTTCCAAGACATTTATGTGGCTGGAGAGATCTTCTTCTGTCCACTGGCCTGAAGATTGGAGACCTTCGAAGTGAGCTCCCCATCCTGTCCCCGATCCGTGAACAGAAGCCCCTCGGACGGAGGCCGTTGAACTGGGACCCCTTCCATTAAGTTCTCCATTGTCTTCCACCAGTTCACTACTTGCCTCGGAAGGTTCGAAAGAGAGATGACATCGTCCCAACTCGTCTGAGGATACCATTCCAGATTGCGAAACCAGTGAACCGGTTTCGCTTTCCATTGACCTTGAGTAACCAGTTTGGCACACGAATCGATGAGACCTATGCTGGATGCCAATTCCTGGGCGGAGATTTCATCTTTCCCCAGAAGATCTTCCATGTTTGACTGAAGCTTTTCGACTCTTTCCAGAGATGGATGAACCGTGAAGCTGGAAAGATGAAAATGAGCCCCCAGGAACACGAAATACTTTGCGGATGTGAGTCTCGACTTCCCTATATTGACCCCTAGACCAAAGGTTTGGAACAGACGAAGGCATTCTTCTTTCTGACGGAGGAGTTGAGTTCTTGAAAGATTCCGAACCAGCCAGTCGTCTATATAAGCGTGCGCCCTGATGTTGTTGAGATGAAGATGAGGAAGCACTGGCCGAAGAACTGCTGTAAAAACTTAAGGAGCTGTTTGTTGCCAGGCCAAAAGGAACCACCTTGAAATGGTGTTTTCCTTTTTATGTAGAAACGAAACAGATGACGAACCGATGGATGTAACGGAACGTGGAGGTAGGCACCCTCCAGGTCTATTGAAATGGTGTATTCGTCGCGCTGAAGTGCTTCCCGAATTGACTGTATTATTTCCATCTTGAAATGCTCGGTCGTCAGGTGCTGGTTGAGTTTTCGAAGATTGAAAATCAACCTTGTCCCTCCACCTTTCTTGCCTATAACTCTTAAGGGACTCCAGAACCCTTTTGTGTTTGGAGGCGACAACTTGATTGCCCCTTTCTCGAGCAACTCCTCGATTTTTTTTCCCGGACTTACGCCTTCTTTTTTGTCCACAATCCAGAGGGGAGGCCTGAATGTGGTGGCTGGACGAGAGTGGAATGGAGGAAGATAGCCGTGTTCGACCACTGAAAGCGTGAAAGTGTCGGTCATGATTTCTCGCCACTGCTTGATGTGACGTTGTAGCCGACGCCCCAACTGTCGGTGAAGAGGGGAGGGCTGAGGCAGGCCCCCGTCAATAGCGAGGCCGTCATCCTCTTGCTCTGAAAGATCCACTTCCTCTGAAGGATCCACACCCCCTGCCAAATCCTCTGCCCCTTCCCTACTCTGGAGAGGGGCATTATCCGGAAAGGGTGACCGTGACCTAGGGCGGTCGGGAATCGCTGGGTTCTTAGGCTGCTTGTCAACTCTTCCATCCTTTTGTTGTTCCTGAGGCAGGTTCTTGGGATAACCATAACTTGCGTTCTTCATATTTTTGCTTAAGAAGGGAGGTTTTGTGGTTGAGACAGGTTTCCCCTTATCGCGCAACTCCGGGGCGAGTTAAAGGTGTTTGCCTCTGAATAAGTCAGTTGAGCCGTGGATCGGCATTAAGCGTAATTGTCCTAAGACTTCCATTGGAGTGTTGACAGCAGACTGAAGCACCGCATCCCTCCGTCTGAAGACCATGTTAAGAAGCAATCGCGAACTCAAGGCGAAACAATCTTTGTGGAATGAAGAAGATCTCTTCATCAAATTCCGATAGTCTTCGATCAAGGGATGGTCCGCAAGCTCCGGTTTTTCGGCGATCAAGTGCTTTATGGTGTTGGCCGTCCCAGAATAAGCCAATTCAGCGTGGGAGTTAGCACGCATTGCAGCATGAAGAATGGCCTCGTCCTCCTCATAGAATGACATGGGTATCAAAATAGAAGAGGGGGTCTTCAAAGTCGAATCAGCCTCCATTGTTTGGTACGCGGGAATGTACTCGGCAGCTTCGAAGGTTTCAAACCGACGCTTGTTAGGAGCACCCCTTCCAGTAGACCGGAAAAAATGCTTCTTGAGTTTCGGGTCATGAGGGGGAAAAGGCTTTGAAACAGAAATTGACTTTTCATGCTTGCGAGTCAAACTTTCTTGGTTCAAGAGCTGATGAGATGCAACGGCAGATTAAGGCATATGAAGCGGAGCTACACGCTCTCCCCCAGAGTTTGCAAGAGTGTCCAATGGGGGATCGTCCGGATTTACTTCAGGGGGAACAAAATATTTGCAGTACTCCTTCGAATCAGAGAGACTACGAATCAGTGCAGCATGAAAAACGTCCCAGTGAACAAAATCCGCCCCTTCTTCAAAAATGTCGGTTTTTGAGCCTGCAGCCGGCGCCTTCCCCATAATTTTTCTTCCGAAAAATCATCAGTACCCGTGGTTGAGTCATATCGTCCGGATACTCAGAGTCTGCATGCCCGAAACGGCGGGAATCAACAAAATATATTTTCCGGCTTTTCAAAATTTCATGTCGCGAATGAGACTGATCATGGGGGCGTTTACAGTCGAGATGCTGGGATTCAATAAAATCATCATGCCGAGATCTGTGATGCAGCTCCAGGATGTAGTCCCGCTGTCGAATGGGCGAAGCCAAATGGCGTTTAGAAGAAGCGCTAGATATATGCAAAGTTTTGCGTTTGGGAGAATTATATTTATGATCACGATGCGCGCAATCGCCCTTCAAGATTCCCTTTGTTCCTTTCACGGATGGAATCTGACATTTTGGTGATTTCGGCAATTTTTTCCCCGTTTTTAAACGACCAATCTCCGATTGGAGCGACGAAATCGTATTTTGCAACGCCGAAATTAGGTCTCTTTTTTTCTGGGGTGTCATCATTACCCGTGGCAATTCCTGACTCCTTCTGCGTCTTTTCTCGACAAGGAGATGAATGGGTTGTGCAAGATCTAGTATCACACGAAGGCTTGTGTGTTTTAGACCTTTCAGGAGCTTTTTTATTTTCAACCACTGCTCCGCCCGGTTTACAAAACTTCGGCCTGAACTTGTCCGCTTGAATTGAAACCATTGCCACACCAGACCCTTTGCCATATTTATTAATTTTATCCGCCATATCATTATTTACCTTACTTTCTTTCTTCATCGACTTCTTGATTTTAGAAACATCGTCCGTCTTCTTGGCGCACGGAGCATGACATTCGGCTGTATGAGAGCCGCCATTTTGTATATCGTCGGCAACGACCTTGACCTTGGGAACGCTAAGCTGAAAACGCGGGGTTTGCTCAGCAGATGGCACCGCTGACGGAGGCAAAGCAGCCGCTCCATGTGATAGTTGGGTCTGTCGTGGGATTCAAGCTGGCGTCCGCTTGGTTTGGAGGCGGGGATGCTGACCACTGGGCTGTGCTTGCTCGCTTTACTCGGGGTCCCCGGGGAAGCTTGCGTTGCACCTGGAACCTTACTTTTTACCACGTTCAACAACAGTGGTCCTTTAGGAAGGACCACGGGTCTCAGGATGTTAAGCAACGTGGATCGGAGCAAAATTGGATGTTAAAGAACTACCACGTTGCTTAAATCAAATATAACTTTCGATAGACACTTTCGTGGACTGGAATCACTGGCAATCCAACAGCACGTCAGAAAAAACGCAACACTTATGAACACACAAGGCCCCTCAAACCCGGGAATCCGTTTTCTCCTGAGAGAAGAATTTACCGAGCTGCTGTCCAATTGTTGGAACAACAACGTGCCCAACAAATACAGGAGGCCGTACCAGCCGCGAGTGCGAACGCTAAGTTCAAAAAGTCATTCCGATGTCATAAGTTGTAGCAATAGTAGTGCCTGATGAAGACAGACGAGTGCCCAGTCTGTCCACCGGTTTGCAGAATACTGGTATAGTATTTGTGTTCTGAAATAGTGCGTAGTAGTTTCCTGAGCTTTCGAATTTTTAATCCAAGTTCTCCGAATAGAATCCGACAAATCAGTGTTAACAAATGGGATATCCCTTTGCTTATCGACACCCTTGATCCACTTCATTTGCACAAATTCAACACCAATTTATGCGAAAAACCGAGGCCAACTACGTCACTTCCAGTCCCAGCATGCTGTATTCCGACGCTCCCAACCCCCACTGCCTTTTCACCTGCTGCTGTGACAACGCTGCGCCAGAGGAGGCGGGCGAGCATTTAAGTTAATACAGCTTCGTCGGATTCTACAAGGAGAAATTGGTTTCTCCCGCGTGAACAAGTTCTCTAGTAGAATCTTAATTGCTCCTTCGCAGAATCCTCCACGCTGTGATAACAAATAGGATAGATTCTCACCCGTGGCGCAGCAAAAGGAGGCCAGTGGCCGAACCTCATACGTGCGTAGCCACCCTGGAATCGGGGGCCAAAAGAAAAACTACCACCAACGGGGCTGAGCCAGCCCAGCGGTACCTCTCCGCGGCAACCCCAGCAGCCCAGCTGTCAACTGTAAGGAAAATACCAAAGACAAATGTCACCTCTCTGCGTGCGGCACCACCAAAACGAAACTTGCCCCCCCCCAAAAAAAAAAAAAAAACGATACGATCACCTCACACTGAGCCCACCAGTCAGTCATGGCAACAGGAAAAAGGTGTGCAACCCTCACGGCTAGGTCGCGTAACCATTGAAGCCACACATGATCGTGCGTGCTGTACCTACCGTCGGGGAGCTATACCCGACCCATGCTCTGCAACGCGAGCCTTCACGCGTGCTACGGCACCTGTTGCCTGTTCGACTGGCGACACCAAAACACCACCACAAATGAAAAACACCCATACTGTCACCATACGCACAGTCACACTGTAACGAAATATCTGTGGGGCTGACCCCACTCAATCGCACTCTGGGAGTATGTACCGTGGGCAGTACACTTACCTCTCAGACGAAGGCTGCCGCCCACACAATGCCCTTGTTTGAAATCAACAACTAACCTAACACCAATCTTACCTAAGAAAAACCACTTACTACTCCTTGCAGATAAGGTTCATCAACCATACTACCCCGCACCCCCCCCCCCCCCCCCGCCGCCTACACACACCAACTGCCCCCCATTGGCGAGGGGGGCAACTTTCCATCAACCCCAGCAACCATCAGGAAAGCTTGCTGACGCCTGGTGCCACACCCTACAGCCGCAACGAAAACAACACACTTAAGGTACAGTGTTGGACATTGAATTTTGAACACTTCAAATGTTGTACTGAATTCTGTGTACGGATTAAAAGTTCCTGGTAGATACCAATGTTTGTGTAAACATCTTTCTATTGTTGAAATAGAACAACGTTGCATTGTTGGTGCACGTTTCTAAGTTAAAGATTATTTCGAATGAGAGAAAGTTTCTCACGTAAAAATGCTAAATCGTAGCAATGGAGTATTCATCCAGGAAAAAGCGCAGCATCAATGCTTGTATCGCAAAAAAGTGTTCAAAATTCATTGTCCAATACTGTACTTCCCCCAACAACAAAAGGCCTGGGGGGGGGGGGGGGGGCAACCACCCCCCTTCTTATACACAACAGGCCACTCCTCTACAACTCGCCACCCAAGAAAGAACAGGAAACACATTTAATTTCTCGAACGTTACTAATGCCAACATCGGACACTTACGAATCTAACATTCCTGGCACACCATGTATGTCAGTCAGGGAGGGAGGCCATCCTGCTGCCTAACCCAAAGGTCAACATTAAACTATACAAACCTAGAAAGGCCTGGAAAGGAAACCGCCAGTGCCACCTATACACACACCGCGTCCAATAAATGGCATACCACAACTTTGTCCTCAACGTACGGCAATTCTCCAAGTCTCGTACACGAAATACGGAATCTTTCCAAAACCACGTAGCGAAGTGCGAAATTTCACTAAGCCTTTTTTACGTGTGTTACCAACAACACCGCCTGCGTCCACCGGACACCATAATAATTTCAAACAGAAAAATTAACAACAAAATATACACTAATGTTTAACGAATGCTTCTGGTTAGCGCTCCACGCCTGGCTCACCCGGGGGGGTTACGAGTATAATCATTTTAATTCGAGTCGAGCCGAGTTTGCAACAGAAGAGTCGAGTATCGAGTCGACTTCAAGAATTTGGTGGATTATTGTTTGTTTGCAAGTTCCGCTTTAATTTTCTAAGATAATAAGATGGTTGTGGTTTTCCAGTCTAAAGACGTAAATTTAAAATGGTTTGAGCTATTGACTCTTAATTTGCACCATCGGAAAGCTCATGTCGAGACGACGAATTTGGTGTAATATTATGTCGAAATTGGCCAAAAATTGACGACGTTATCGCATTTTCGCCGAATTTGTTCTTTTCGAGCATGGAACCGAGCAGCGAGACGAGTTTGAGTAGAAAGTGCATACTAGGCTCGGCTCGAATTTCTCGAGTAATGCACGTCTCTACTCACCCCATTTCCAACCAAATGTCGTATGAACGTACTGATCGCTTCACGGGAACTACTTCAGCGCCACGTGGCACCTTCCGGGGAACGCTTACCACACCAATGAAACCTGTACGATCTTATTGCGTGCCTTGGTTTACGACCACATTTCCACATTCATTCATTTCTCCGTACACGGGAATTCGCCACGGGCCCTCTGCCCTGCCTGGCACGCCTCCGTGTCAACACAACACCACTATTGCGCATGCAATATACAAGTCCCGACTTCTAGACTCGACGGCTCCGTCCACATGGACTAGTCTAACGCTCGACACTCGACCGCCATTTCCGATGGCATTCCACCTCGAGTAATCGCAACACACTCCATTTATCTTGATTACTCGGAAACTCACTCGTTTAACAAGCCATTTAAAGGCCATTCCTTCCTCGAGCATTCCACCGTGCCTTCACCATGTAGAAGGCCACTCGGCTGCAATAGGCCTAACGCTGCCACCAAGTACGAATACTGGTTTCAAATATGAATTACTCATGTGTCGCCATTTTCATCTCGGCCATGACGAAAACCACCAGGAATTACTCTCCGAATTACGGCAGCAAAAACCACGCCGTCTCCTCTTGACAGAACCGTGTTGAGCGAAAACAAACTTGATCAAACAAGCTGCAAACATAATGCATTTTCCGAAGAGCTCAACAGTCGACCAAGCCGTGCCACAGCAAAAGAAACAGTGGTGATTCGGCTCGCAGGAGCAGGGCTGGTGAGGACCGGAAGTGATGCAGTTGGATGCGATTTTTTGCATAAATTAGGGTTGAATTTGTGCAAATGAGGTGGATCAAGGGTGCCGATAAGCAAAGGGACATTCCATCTGTTAATGCAGCAATGAAGATTCTGTGAAGGATAACATATATTCATAAATTACTCTTAATTTTTTACTGAAGTAAAGATTATATCGCCAATAACTAAAGAGTCATAAATGTGAAAATTAGCCTTTATACTTCCTCGTACCTCTCGAGATCCTTCCTGGTCTTTGCAGTAATTCCTTTGACAATATTCTTCGGCTTTATTTGGATCTTTAAGAACATGGATGTAGATAGCCAGAGCTTGTTCATGCCGTCCCAATTTTCCCATCAACACAGCTCTCTCCTCAAATAATGCTGAAATGAAACAATTATTCTAGCATCACTAGGTACGTAACCGGTCACTACCTTACACGTTCGCATAACTTTACCAATTAATGTACCTTCAAGGCTAACATCTAAAAATGGTTGCCCTAGCTATTGGGTTGGGCGACATCAATTATCAAGTACTATTCTTAAAAAAGTATTGCGATACTGATTACCAACATGGTACTATAGTATTTATATAAGTATTCGACAGTTGACACCCTCTTTAACATTCTTTGTTTGTTATAGGACTATAGTTATATATTCCAGATAATTTAAAATTACTCCAAATGAGGGTTGGGTGGTACTACTAGAATGACAGTACTAGACTAGATTTTATATCACGGTACCTGATGGTAGCCACCTTTTGTAAAGATTTAATTCTGAGTGCAAAACTTCCCTACATTTTACACAATTACCATGGGTTAATAATAAAAACAGCAATAAAAAAAAAACTTGGCTGGTCTTTTTTATTTTTGAGCTACGATGACATAACCGCACCCCTCTCCTACCTACTTTCCATCATCCCGTTAAAACTGAATCCTCTGCCCTCCTCCCACATTGTCTTTCAGCTCAAAAGTGTGTTATGGACGCATGCATTAACATTTTTATTTGCAATGCGCACCACAACTTCATATGACCCTAATATCCACACAAAATGTCAAATACGATTTCAATTCGTTTATTCTGATTATTACACAGAAAAATTATATCATACAAACACCCCATAAGGGTAAATGAACCCATCAATTTTTCGCCTCAAGTGATATCGGAGCCAAAATGGCTGCCACCAAGTTTGTGGCCGGAACCGTGATCACTCAAACTTATCTGACAAACCGAGGTGTCAGTTAAGATTTAGTGATCAGGGTTAGGACAGAAAACTTGGTGGCAGAAATTTTGGATCTGATATCACTACTTTCTATGGCAAAAACTAGATGGGTCCCTTTACCCCTATGGGGTTTTTGTATATCGCCCCTTTTGGTCGTTTTATGGTATTGCTTTAGTTTAAGCATTGATTGTGAGCTCCGTATGACAATCGTAACTTTAGTATAATTAATGGTCGCTGATTAATTATATTTCCAATAAAGTGGCCGTGAATTCATTTGATTGTAAATCAACTCAGCACAATTAAGTTAGTTTTGTTTAGTTTAGGTTTATCTAGATTACTTTTCTGTTTTTTTTTTTTAATTCAAGGAGCGGTAACCCTGCACGGATTTTCTTCCCCATAAACAGTTTAGTAGACAACGATATACCTTATTTCTTTTAGATAAGTTACAATTACATACCTAAATACAGATGCAATACCTATTTACGTTGCCTTTTGGACTTGTATGTCAGACTGCCTGAGCGGGGAAACAAACCCAGGACCTTTGAAACCAAAGGCCGAGGTCTTACCGCTGAGCCATACTGACACAGCCTCTGTATTTAGGACTCTGTATCTGTATTTAGTTTTTTTTTTAATGGCCGTGTCAGTATGGCTCAGCGGTAGAACCTCGGCCTTTGGTTTCAAAGGTCCTGGGTTCGATTCCCCGCTCAGGCAATCTGACGTATAAGTCCAAAAAGCAACGTAAATAGGTTTGCATCTGTATTTAGTTATTTCTTGTGAGCCTTTGGCTTTCCCGTCTTTACTTACAATTACATTGTATCACTTCGATTTAATTGTGAAACGGAAACAATAGGTTACCCGAGTCTGCATTGTTACTCAGCTACGAAGAACAATTATTTTGATAACAGATGGCGTGTTCCCAACATTCACAAAAATAGCATTACAAATGATTACTATCTCTGGATTTAAACATCCCCACATGTCAAACCGTCAAAGGTTGCTATTGGAGTCAAAAGCGAACTGAATGCCAAATTTCAAGCATATCGGTCGCATAAATTATTTTATGTGAGTGGCATTAGCTAGTAATAAGTAGTAGTAGTAGTAGCTAGCATGAAATCAATGATGTTGAGATACCTTTTTCATTTTGAAATCCTTTATGTACCGCTCTGGAACAGGACTTTCAGTTGTCTACTCGGTAAACCCGGTCGATCTATACAATTTCCAAAGCTTTCTGTCGCATTAATATTTAGCATTCAATGCCAGAAAACGCTTGTTTAATGTCTTGGGTAAGAGAAGCAGTAGATAGCTTTCGCCCAAACACTGATAATGAACAACAACAATCAGATGGCAATAATTAGACGCCATGAATCCAAAAATTTGAACTTGATGGGCGAACCGCTAGCACACTTCTAGATTTAAATTTTGTTATAAATTGTAAAAAAAATTTCACATGCATAATGTACATGGGTGTTGTTGCCTAATTCTTGAGGGAGAAGGATGAGATCGGACTGAACATCGGAGCACTTTGGCAATATAATTGTGTGTTATCCTTATTCCATAGCGCAAGTGTTTTTTGCGTTGCTGCACCGATGTAAACGAAACATCAGAAGAAAGGGATTTAATTTTAAAGTTATTTATTTTTGAGGTTTATTTCAATTTAGGCACGAAAAAAAGATGTGTAAATTACGTTTGATGGAACTTAACTCATGACATTCTTACGATACTATCATGACTAAGACAAACAGTATCACTGGGTATCGTGACAACCAGAACTGTGGTACATCGTTAGTACCGATATACTGTCCAACCCTACTTATATAGCATTATTATGTTTTTATTTAAGAATAGTCTCCTATATTACACAAAATATGAAGGCACAGCATAGTTGCAAGCCTAAAATCATGCAAATATTCCGATGCAAGTGCTGCGTATGTCTGCGAAAACTCACACAATCATCGTTGGCAAAGCAGGCAGAAACAATCAGTCAGAAACAGTCATTTATATTGTATAACAGAATAAATTATATGACGATGTATCCAAACGGGGGCAAAATTCAAACCATCAACATATTTTTCCAAATATCAAAACTATGTCAATTTTTAAGGCTAAATGTGAATCCTGAGTGCGTTACAAGTGCCGGCCTTAAGCACTGGGAAGGCATTATGACTGGAACACGCTAAACTATTTCCACTCGTTCAAATTAACCTGAATCAAAAGACTTTGAACTAAAACTGCTATAATCACTGTTGAACCTTTAGAGTTCTTTTGGGATGTTACTGGCCCCGATTCCCATTTCCTTGTGCATGCCCAGCCAACAGTGTCTTTGCTATAGTTCACACGAACCCGTCTTTCCCTAGTAATCACTTCCCACCTTGCAGTAACTAAGTAGTAGTTACGAATAAGTCATCAATGATGGCGTGTCACCGCTCGTTTCTGGTTGAGAGTGACCTCTTGACACGTTGCAGTTATCACATTTCACCCAAATAGTCTCCTCAGCCGCTGCCGGATATTCGCCTCATTTTTGTTTGGCTAGCCATCAACGAGCCGCCGCCAAAAAATATACAGGCTAGCCACAAAATAATTTTTAATTTGTTCGGTCTCACTTTTGAAACGGTGTGAATTGGTACCTTGAATCTTCAAAATGCAAATCGGACGTAAAAACTTCCGCTTGGCATCAAGTTACAAAATTGAGCACTCACAAAATTGAGCGAGCGATAACACAGGACTGGTTGGGGTATACGGCCTTTATCCGCTCTTCGCTGCCTGCCAGCTTTAGCCAATGGGCTTGTCCTGAGCTGGTCACATGACTGAAACTCCATGCTTGCAGGGTGCAAACAGCTGCTAAAAATGCAAACCAGGAGATATCGCTCCTCACGATTATATATCTCACGATTCCATAGCAACTTGACCTTAATTACATAACTCCAAAACAGATGACGAGGGCCGAGTTGTGTTTTTAGATTCGGAATTACGTGCATCAGTTTTAATAGAATCAACACCCCCCCCCTCCCAAAAATCTTCCCGTTTCATTAGAGTTTATTTCTGTCCTCTTCTGGTTTGAGGGGTGCTAACTAGAAAAGTTGGACTTAGAAAATTTTGGGTCATCAGTTTTTTGTGGATCACCCTGTATAGGCTATGATTTGCAGCATATTTCATGTGTTAAAATTGTGTTGACATAGCCTACTTAAAATTTGATGTGGCGTAAAACTAAAACCTGCATAGGCTACATAATAATACTTTAGCTTCTAAATTTTTTTTTATATAGCTCCGATTTTAATGTAGGAATTGCCAAAATTAGTGTAGGCTAAGCCAATAGCCACCGAAATTGACTTAAGCTGTTAGCGGCCGAAAAAAACTGTTCTCGGTCGCTTTAATCGCATATGGCCCTGTTCTGTGATTTTCTTGTATGTCAAAGCTGCTTAATTATTTACATATTTATGTTTATTACTCCGTACTTATTTTTAATTTTATACACGCCACTAGCCTTTAATTATTGTCACTGTATTTATCTCATCTTCACTATTTAATTTTACGTTACACATCGTCATTTTAGTTATTGTGCAAGTAGTCACGTGCCGCTAACAAGTGGCTTACGTGCGCTTGGAAGAGAGAGACTTGGAGACAAACACATACGTTATCCTTCATGAGCGCTCGATGTCGACCTTTTTTAAAGTGGCTGAATAATGTCTGTGGGTGGTAGCCTAACAGCTAATCATAATTTTAATTGTTGAATGTGAACTTCCATTAATAAGCTACTCGTCTGCTGTATGATGAGCGTTGCATGTCGTTTTCCTGCTGACCATGACCTTGAAAACGTGGGTCACGTTACGGTAGTTGCCGTGAAATAATGTTGCTGACACGCCAGTTTGCAGTGGTTTTGTTTCCACGTTATTTATGGGAAAATAACGTCCGTGCCTAGTATGCTGAATGTCCATCAGCAATGGCAACAACACATGGGGAATCACCTACGAGATGTCATGCCTTTTATTGCCATTTTGAAGGTAATGTGTTGTACTTTTATTTTGTTGAGTATGGCCGAGCTGGCATACGTGTAACGCGATATCGCGTGGCGTTTGCCTCGAACTTTCGTCATTTGTGCAGCAACCCATAAACGAATAACTTTCATGTCTTCCAAACTGTGTAACTCGCTAAAAGAGTTGTGACGACGGCAAACACAGCTTTGCTGCGACGAACTGTTTAATAAGCACATTATCACGTAGGCTTGTTAGAGCTTGTAGCAGTGAGTTGGGGACTAGTCATCATTAATATCTCTGTTAAAGAATTTAGTGCTGGTCACTATCGTACTTCGTCGCAGGAATGTAATGCATACTCATTGTTTAATTGGAGGCGCTCTCCGTGTGCGAGTGTAAGTGCTATGCTTATCATTAAATGCTTGTTACAATTAATGAGTCTCTTGCGTCAACTCATTCTTTAGATACGGCAAGCCTAATCCTAAACCTAGCTTTAAATAACCTAACCAGTACCCAACAGCGATTTGTTGCTGTGGACCTTCCACCTCCCCCCCCCCCCAAACTAAGCGAGAATATCCAAGTAAGAACCCTAGACAACAGTCATAACCTTAACACTCCTGGAAAAATCTTACAAATTGTTTAACACCATGCATGATGAAATACAGGACGCCATAGGATCACTGCAGGACAGCTGCAGCGTATCGCCGTGCAGCGGTTGTAAAATGGTGTTTCCTTTCTGCAAACACTGAAACCAGAATTTGGGCGTTTAAAGTTTTCGCTCGCCCACTGCTCGAGTATGCAACCCCTGTCTGGTCACCCCACCTTGCGCGCAACATCGACTTAATCGAGAAGGTGCAGAGGCATTACAGCAAGGGACTCCGTGGACTCAGAGAGGTAACGTATCGGGAGCGCCTGGTAAAATTGGGCCTACAGCTTCTTTAACTTCGCAGAATAAAATGTTATTAAATACGATAATTTTAAAAGGGTAAAATTAGTTTTTACTAGCCTAAAATACTTACCTTCAGTAATTATGCTTAAATTCACCATTTTACGCTATCGCTGCTCATTTATCAACTAAAAAACCCCCTTTTTTAGCTTGTACCAAAACTTTCTCTCCACTCCCGCCTGGCGCGCTGCTACTTCTATCTAGGAAGCCGCCATCTTGTTTGGTCCCTTCATCACATTTTGAACTCTCCAGTTCAGTGAATGCGGGGAGGCGGGCGGGTCCTTACTGAAGGTAAGTATTTTAGGCTAGTAAAAACTAATTTTACCCTTTTAAAATTATCGTTTCTTACTACCTGCAAATACTTACGTTCAGTAATTATGCTGAATTTGTCATTCAGGCGGTGGGAGTTACCCCACTGAACCCTGGAGAGTACGCCTACTACTAATTTTAAAATGGAACAAGCAACTTACCCCTTTTGACAGTTGGGTCTCGTCTTCTATTCCAATCCTCTCACTGGTGTGCTCCTCTGCCTGGGTGTCCCCGGTCTGTACTCAGGTGACTCCCTCAGTCGAGTTTAGCATCATCTCCAGTATGAATAATAGGCTTTTCACTGGCGTGTCCCTCCGGCCGGGTATCCCCAGTCTACACTTAGGGTGACCCCGTCCGGTGGTTTACTTCCTCACCTCTTCCGATGAGGTCTTCCTCAGAGCACCTTTCCTGCCACCACATGACCCCTCACCACATTCTCTCCCTTCGATCCACACGTGTCCCGCAGATAATGTTTGATGAAAGTGTTCCGGCTGTTCCACGAGCACGCCGCCACCACCTCGTCCAATGGTGTGCCGCAGCCGTAGGCCCACGAAGCGACTAATGCCCGGAGCTCGTGCGCTCTGATTTCCGCTGGGAGATCCTCATGGTCCTGGCCGTTCTCATACGCCCTTTTGATCACGGCGCAGATCCACTTCCCTAGCTTGAAAGGGGACACTCCCTTATCCAGGACCTCGCCACTGTTGGTGTCCACATCCAGGAATAGTGGAGTAGCCTCACTATGCCCCTGGCTCCCCTTAGATCCTCCTCCATTCTTCTCGGTCTTGGTCAGGTAGAACCTCAAGGCTCTAATCGGGCACTGTAACCTCTCCTGGTTTCCTGGTTGCCCACTCCGGTTTAGAGCTTTAATCCGCACTGGTCCCGGTTTAGTTCCCGGGTTGCAATTCTTAGCTCTAAAATGAGCCGGGAAGGTCAAGCTCACTTCCGACCAATCCTTGGCAAAACGAATGTGCCCGTCGTCCCTGGTGAAGGCGGCCATCTCGCTTTGGCGTGCCGCCGAGGCTAATGCGACCAGGAATACCGTCTTCTGAGACAGACATAGAAAGGATGCAGTTCTAGCTGGCTCGTACGGGGCGCCCATTAGGCTTTGCAGCCCTAAGGGCAGATTCCACTTAGGGAACAACTTCGTTTGTCTTGGTCTTCCATTCTCAAAGGCCGTCATCTGTTTGGAAATCACTACGCTGGCAACGGTCTTGGGGTTCCCTACGCACGTCAGCACCGAGTTGATGGCCGATCTGTAGCCCTTGATGGCGCTCGGGGACAGACCCTTATCGAAAAGCTCTTCGAAGAAAGCTGACAGCAGAGGCAGGTCCAGGTTGCACGGGTCGCAGCCTGTTGTCCCACACCACTCAAACCACTTCTTCCATTTAGCGTTGTAGTTGCGTTGTGAGGACTCTCTCAAACACTTTGTGATCCTGGAAGCCACTCCTTCCTTAAACCCCCCCCCCCCCTCACCAAGTTTTTCTTCAGAGTTTCCACCCTTGAAGATTCAGCATGGAAGGGTTTTGGTGCAGAGTTCTCCCCTGATGCTGGGATAAAAAATTTGCTGTGATTGGTAGAGGGATTGGATCCTCTTTCCTCATCTCCATCAACTCGGGGAACCATGGAGCCGCTGGCCACCATGGGGCCACTAAGATGAACTTGCCCTTTGACGCTTTTATCTTGTGGATCACTTTCTGAAGGAGCTTGAACGGTGGAAAAAGGTATGCGCGTTCAGCCCCTCCCAGCTGATTGACAACGCATCTGTCGCCCAAGCTAACACATCCGGAAACGGGGATACGAAGCACTTGAATTGAGTGTTGTGCTGGGTTGCGAACAAGTCTATCGACGGGGTTCCCCACCGAAGAAACAAAGCCTCGCAGACTTGTGGGTCTAACCTCCATTCTGTAGTTGGCACCAGTGTTCCCCTGGACAACTCGTCCGCCCACACATTGAGACTGCCCGCAATGTGGCGAGGAACCGGCGTGATCCCGTACTGTAGGCAGATCTTGAACAGGATGGAGGCTTCCTCCATGAGGGACTTCGAGTGGGTGCTTCCCCCTTTCCTCACGTAAGCTACTGCCGTGGCATTGTCGCACATGATGCCCACTGCCTGATGTTCCAGCCTCTTGCTCCATGCTAGTAGTGCCTTCCAGACCGCTCTTAGTTCGAGGACGTTGATATGAAGGTTCTTCTCCTCCTCGTCCCAAACGCCGGCCACAGTCTCCTCGGCAAGGTGAGCGCCCCAACCTGTCAGGGAGGCATCCGAAAACAGGAGTAATTCCGGCACCGGTTCGTGGATAGGTACTCCTCCTTCCAGGTTGTCCTTCACCGTCCACCACTCTAAGCTCTTTCTCGGGAGGTCTTGGAGCAGGATGACATCTTTCCAGTTGTGCCTTGGTTGCCACGCCGTCTTCCGAAACCAATGAATCGGTTTTACCCGCCAGTGGCCTAGTGGGACCAGTCTGGCATTGGAGTCCAACAGTCCAATGAGTGACGCCAACTCCTTCGCTGTCGCTGTGGTCCTCTTGTTGAAAGCGGTCACCGACGTCCTTGTCTTCAGAATCCTCTCTTGTGCGGGCCGTATCAACATCGTTACAGTATCGAACTCCGCACCCAGAAACACAAAGTTGGAGCTCGGAGCAGGTCTCGACTTCTTGAGGTTTATTCCAAGTCCCAAATGTAAGAACAGGGAGCTGCACATTTCCCACTGTCTTGTCAGAAGACCCCTGTCTTTGTGTCGTACCAGCCAATCGTCCAAGTAAGCATGAGCTTTGATGTGATGCAGATGTAAATAAGCTAAGACTGGTTTCAACATCCGGGTAAACACGTACGGAGCCGTTGCTAGCCCGAATGGAATAGAGGTGAACTGGAACGATTTCCGACCTGCTACGAGGCGGAACATGTGTCGAACTGAAGGATGGAGGGGAATGTGCAGATATGCATCCTCTAGGTCGATGGAAATGGTCAACTCTTCGTGTTGGAGTGAGTCCCGAATGGAGTCTATCGATTCCATTTGGAAATGTTCCTTCACTAGGTGCCGGTTGAGACTCCGCAGGTTGAAAATAACTCTTGATCCTCCTCCCTTCTTTGGGATCACCCTCGCTGGACTCCAGAATCCTGGATCGTGAGGTGCTTCTTCCATTGCCCCTTTCTTCACCAGTGCGTCGACTTCTTGGACGAGTTCTGGGGTTCCGGAACACTCTACCAGCCAGTCTGGCGGGCAGTCGGTAGTCGCTGGCCTGGTAATGAACGGCGGTGTGTATCCCTCTTCCAGGGTCTGGATGACAAAGGGGTCCGCCGCCATCTTCTTCCAGTTGTCTAGGTGTCGGGTCAGCCTTCCCCCCACCTGACGGTGAATGGGGGGGGGGGGGCGCCCTGTCCATGGCCAGTTACTGTCGCGGTGGTCTTCTGCCCCTCCCGCGGAAGGATCCTCGGCCACGTTGGTAATTCCCTGGTCCCTTTCCGCGTGACGAAGAGGGGTGGTTGTCACGAAAGGGCGACCGATCCCGCGGTTTGTCTGTGGATTTCTTGCTGCTCCCTTTTCCCCCGTATGGTTCGTTCCAGTGTCCGGACGCCGGTTGGTGAATCCTGGCATAAACCGTTTTGCCCTTTGAGCTCCCACGGCTCATGCTTGTGGCAGCCTGGGCGGGTCGCACCTTCTTTCTGAGCTCGGGAGCTAACTCGAGTAGTTGTCCATTAAACAAATCTCCC
The DNA here is from genome assembly GCA_023313725.1 of Lithobius niger. Taxonomy (NCBI): domain Eukaryota; kingdom Metazoa; phylum Arthropoda; class Chilopoda; order Lithobiomorpha; family Lithobiidae; genus Lithobius; species Lithobius niger. The sequence goes on from JAHWFP010080597.1 coordinate 23,449, forward strand.
GAACCATGCACTGGCAAAAGTCGCAACTTGCCCGCTACGTCCGCCGGGATTCCTGTCGCAGATTCGAGGAGGGCGTCCCGTCGGCGAAAGACATTGTTCAAAAGAAGGCGGCATTGCCAATTGAAGCTGTCCTTGTGGAAGGATGACGCCCGTTTGAGAAGGTGCATGCACTCCCTAATCGTCTTATTCTCCCTGAGTTCTGGGTTGGCCAGTGCCATTGCCTTCAAAGCTGCCGTCGATGATGAGTAGATCAACTCTGCCTGTGAGCTCGCCCTCATGCTGGCCCTCAACATAATATCGTCTTCTTCGAACTGTTGGGTGGGAGTCTTAATGAACGACGGGTTCTTCAGGATAGAGTCCAGCTCGACGTTACACTGTTCCGTCACATATTCGGCTTCCTTGAATGTCCGAAACCTCTTTTTATTCGGGGCACCTCTTCCCACAGACTTGAAGAACATACGCGATTTTTTCGGGTCATGCGGTGGCAGGGGTTTAGAAGATGAGACCGGCAGTTCGTTCTTCCTTGTTAACGACTCCGCGTTGAGCAGTTGCCTGAACATCACTGCTGATTGAGGCAGATGGGAGGGTTGCTGTTTGCGAATACCCTCATTCGCTAACGTATCCATGGGGGGGTCCTCAGGGTCCTCCACCGGCGGTGGCCCCTTCTTGATGAAACGAGTATGTCTCAAATGCTTGAGTGCAACCTCCGTGAAGTCCGCCCAAGGGATATACCCCGGTCCCTCGTTGAACGGGTCATCTTTGTTGCCCCCTTCTCATTCTTCGTCACTATCAGATGGGCTGTCGTCCTCCCCAGTTTTCCTCCTTTTAGTCGCTCCCCCGTCGTCTCCTAACTCGGCTTCCCCTTTCCGCTTCCTTGAGCCACCGTCCCCTCCTGAACTAGATGGGGCAGGGACCCCCTCACTTGTTGTTGAAAGTACTGCACTCTTTGGATGTGCTGCTGCCGAAAACCGCGCCGACGACGACTGTCCTTCAAGCGGCGACACATGGCGACTGACCGGCGACACGCGGCGACGGAGCGGCGACACTCGGCCGCTGGGTGAAGACTGAGCGGCGACTGGGCGGCGACACACTTTAGGCGACTCCTTCACGTCCTCACACGGCGGCAACAACGTGGACATGGCCGGCGACAACTTGGCGACATGTGGCGACTTGACGCCTGCCGCGCTTGTCGCCATAAACGAACTCATTATGTCCAGTAGTTTCGTAATTTTGTCCTCACTGGACGTTACTACTCCTACATTTTTAAGAGATTTTCCACTGGAGCTTTTCCTGCTCCCTTCAAACGAACCGCTGTTCCCAACACCGGGAGCGGCCGCTGGAGTACTCTTATTCGCCGGCCTGTGACTGGACGGTCTAGTCGATTTTCCTGCCTTCGTCGAGCTCTTCACTAGGTCGGAACGACCTCCAGACTTGGAATGGGACACGTCAGTCTCCTCCGACCTTTCCCGCTCGACACGTGGCGACACCTGGCGCCGCGGCGACTGCACAAGGGACGGCGACTCGATGTCCCTCGTACCACTGTGGATTGGCACTGTAGTCAGTCCTAAACAGGCTAGATCCGAAAAATGTCTCGATCCCTTGGTTCCCAACATCTCCACCGGTTTTTCTTCTTCTTTTTGTAAGAACGGTTTAAACATGTGGATCATATCCGCCATAAAGACCCCAAACTTTTTGTC
>JAHWFP010080602.1:0-10866 GCA_023313725.1 Lithobius niger
TTGTTGAGTAAACATTGACACGTCTAACAAACACTCCTTTTTTTTTTTAAAACCCTTTAGGATTTGTTCACTATGTTGGAGTTAGGTGGTGCACACCCGAGTGCTGCCATGGTTTCCATGAACCAGTTAACGATGGGTGGAGTTAACGTGGCAACATTCAAACGTCGTAAAAAGAGTACAACGGTTCCAAACCCAAAGAAGATGTTTGAAGAAGTAAGCAAGCAAGCTGTTTTTTTTTTATCACGTTTGTGAGCGGCTTTGATTGTCATGACTGTTAACGCTAAACTTTTTAACTTCTTGTTCGTGTTAGGCCCAGATGGTTCGACGAGTGAAAGCGTACCTGAAGCAATTAAAAGTGATATCTGACGAGGAGCAGCTTCATCAGATGTCTCTAGATTGCGAACAAGTGTTGGGAACAACAGGTAAGCCTTTGCCAATGTTGACAAGTTACGGGGGTGGAATTGTTGGGATGCATAGGTGTTGAATTACTCCAATTATTGAGTTACTTTTAAAGCAGTTGCAAGATCTCTTATCAAAAATAAAAACCATTTTAATAAACCATTTACCGTAAATCTTGTATTTAAGCACCCAGGTGAAGGTGATTCGCTCCCTTAAAATTCTTTCGTGAAATAGTGGAGTTGATGCCCATCCCAAACAATGTTCTTTGTCTGCTGCAAAATTAACTAAGAAAAATATCGTTGCTATGACTAAGGACTTGTAATTTCTGCCAAATCGCATTTAATTTCTGTGTTACCAAGTAAAACAATGAGCCTTTTGGCCTTCGTGAAATCGCAAATTTTGAAACATTTTATTCTGAAAGAGTTGCATAAAATTATTCTTGAAGTGGTAGGCAAACACTCACTAACTGAAGGACCTATTTAATTGATTTTAAAAGTTAAAGTCACGCTGTGACCAAAAGATCATCAAAACACATAGCACTGAGTTGCCAACATGCCTGTTAACTGTTTGTCTTCAGCCTTCATCAGGCACATCTGTGTTACGATTCTCTTTTAATTTTGTTCTAGACAAATGTAAATATGAGCATGTTGGCACTCAAACCCTTTTAATTGTCGCAAAATGCCGCAAATTTCCAAAAATACAGTAAAACCTCTTTAATACGAACTTTAAGGGGACTGATAAAAATGTTCTTATTAACCGTAGTTCTTATTAAACGGACGAGAGAAATTGGACTGCAACTTAAAAAAGAAAATGTAGCCTACCGGTATACGGTATTTTCTTTTCATTTGTCCTTGACCTTCGTGTTTGCGCAAACGGACAAAACTCTTATCACTTCCCAAGATGGAGTCAACTAGCGATTGATGTTATGCGTGAAACAAAACGAAATTCATGGGGCAGGAAAAAGAAACCGGTACGAACAGCAAATTCGTAAAAAGTAAGCTACAATTGTAAATATTTGTTCGTCTTATCCGTACTTGCGTATTAAGGTAGGCCGGCTGTGGGGGGGAGGGGCAAAAAATTCAATATTTTTTTTATTAAAGAAAAAAATAATTTAGGGTGTCTACTTTCAGAATATTTTCATGAAATAACTATATCTGCATTAAATCCATGAATAAAATTACTTTCAAAAAGTGCTTTCCCTTTAATTCTGTAGTTTTTTCTTCCATTTTGGTACATTTTCAAACTAGCGTAACTTCCATCAAAATTGCGCTACGGAGATGCGGTTTTTTGCAAAACTTGCAGCGACCCATAAGGTGTCCCCATCTAGCGTCAGAAATTGAAAACTCTGCATACTGAATTCTCTGGATGAGAAACACGTGGGGCTGTCGGCTGTTCTGAAAGCTCATCTCCTCCCTCCATACGTGTAGGAACATGCATGTTATAAGTAGGGAGAGAAGTGCAACAGGTGGAAGAGCCAACATGGCGGAAAAGTTTTTCTCGTTTCCGTAGTTTCGCATTCGGGCCCGATTGTTTTTAAAAGTAGCTAGCACTTTCTAGTTGTGAACGTCTGAAAGAGAGATGCCAAGATCGAAGAAGCTTTGTAGAAAGAGAATCTTTAGAGGTAATAGGTTTAGAAGTGTAAAAACTACTACTGAACGTGGTGATGAGCAGGCATCAACACAGCCAGTTGCGTCAAACGCGACTGCCGCTACAGCAAAAGCTCCTCCGCAAAGTTCATCAAAACGCAAACTATCGGCCGCATTTGATGAATATAAACAAAATTGTACAGATGAAAGTTCCAGAGATAATTTTAGCGGGTTCAGAATTATTGATGTAAACATTTTATCCCAAACGCTTGCATCATTTGTGAAATGTAAACACTGTGATGGTGCAAATTGTATTGAACTATTGGAAGATTACGGTTCTCGGAAAGGCTTGGATAGCCTATTTTACATGCGTTGCAAAAAGTGTTTCAACTCCAATTTATTTCGGAGTTCGAAGCCTTCTGCATTTGGCAGCGAGGTAAATGTGCGATATGCATATGCTTTACGAAGCTGTGGTCAAGGGGAGGCTGCAGGAAGAAATTTATGTGCCATTATGAACTTGCCACAGCCACTTTCACATCTCACAAACATATACAAGCAGCTAGAAAAAACTCTTGAAAGTGAAGCCCAGGAATCGATGAGAAAAGCTGTAGATGAAGCAGTTGCCATCAACGACGATGAAAAAAAACCCAATCATTTGGCAGTTAGTGCAGACGGAACGTGGCAGAAACGTGGGTTTCAGAGCCTAAATGGAGTTGTTTCAGCAGCTAGTGTGGACACAGGCAAAATAATAGATGTTGAATGCTTGTCAAAACACTGCAGTTCATGTGTAAATAAAAGAAAGAAAACCAAGAAACAACAAACAGAGCATTTGAAAATCTGTTCTGCAAATTATAGTGGCAGCAGTGGGGGAATGGAGGTGGCAGGTGCTAAAGCCATATTTCATCGCTCGGAAGCTAATTATGGTGTGAAATATTTGAAATATCTAGGAGACGGTGATAGCAAAAGTTTTTCGGCTGTATCAGAGTCAAAACCTTACGGTCAAGACTGTCAAGTGGTAAAACTAGAGTGTGTAGGCCACGTTCAAAAGCGAATGGGAGGCCGTTTGCGTAAAAAGAAAAGTGAAATGACGGGTATAAAACTTGACGATGGCAAAGGACTGGGAGGCCTAGGCCGTCTTACAGGGACTGTTATTGACAGCATGCAAGTGTATTATGGGAAAGCCATAAGAAATAATTGTGACAGTGTAGCTAAAATGCGAGAAGCAGTGTGGGCCATATACTTTCACCATTTGTCAACAGATGCACAACCTCAGCACAATCTATGTCCACAAGGTAAGGATACCTGGTGTGGATATAACCGTGCGAAGGTTACCATGGAAAAATATGAACACAAACATCACTTACCACCTGCTGTTCTGCTAACCATAAAGCCAATTTTTCAAGCTCTGTCAGATCCTGCCCTCCTCAAAAAGTGCTTACATGGAAAAAATCAAAATCCAAATGAAGCATTCCATAAGGTTCTTTGGGCTCGTGCACCTAAAACTGTGTTCGTTGGGCTTCGAACATTGCGAATTGCCACCTATGATGCAGTGTTGTCCTTCAATGAAGGAAATATAGCAAGAGCAAAGATCTTGGCTAGGATGGGGATCGACCCAGGAGTGCACATGATGTCTGCACTTGAAGTCTTTGACAAAACAAGAGTGCGCAAAGCCGAGCGTAGTATCACTGAGGTTGGGAAAAAGGCGCGGCAACAAAAACGATCTAAAAAGTGGAAAAAAAAAGACAAGGAAGGCGAAGATGATTCCTATGCCTATGGAATGCACTAGAAACAACTACTAATTAAGGTAGGAATTTAAATTTAGTAATAATTTGACTTCCTTCTTTAAATTTCAAATGTTGTATTTCAAATGCGTTTTACCGAAAACTATAATTTTTTAACTTTATGTTCCTTTTTCTCCAAAACTACTGCACAGAATGTTATGAAATTTTTCAGAGGTGTCAACATAGTTGTTACACATGTTCCCTACTAGAATTATGATGCTTGGAGCGACGGACTGGTTTTGCTAACAATTTTACGGGTTGCGCGACATTAATTAATTTAATATAAAAGTTTATTATTTTTTTAAAAATAAACTAACCATCAGAATCTTATAAATCTAGTTCAGGGTCTTAATATTGATGCATATTAGAACCACAAAAAATTTCAAAGCTCTATGTGTTACGGTTTCAGAGAAAAGGGAACATGAACATGTGACATTTTGCCCATAGAAAAGCATAGGGCAGCCGGCCTACCTTAACAGAATTCGTTATAGCCGTATATATTTAGTGCTGACTGAGTAGATGACCAACCAAAATCTTGAAAAAGTTCTTATTAAGCGGGAATTCTTGTTATCCGAGTTCTTGTTAACGAGGTTATACTGTAGTGCAAAATTTGCCACAAAAGGGCATTATTTTTCATGAAATGAAGTTAATAAAAAACAAGTCAGTATAATTGACAATTAGCTACCCGAACAAAATTCCAGTAGGAGTTATCACCAATAAAATGGTCAGGTGAATCCCCACCGAAAAAATGATGTTGGCACAAGGTTGCTGCCAGTGAGCAACATCAGCCACGTGGTGCATATTTGTTACAAAGTTGGGCTGCAATTGTGCACCTGTATTTTTGTGCTCCATTAGAATCTTTGGTATAAATTTTGCCAATATACGAACCAATGCAATGTCGTTGTCGTTATTGAATTCAGCTGCAATATCCACCACTGCAAAATTTCTCTTGAAATCCCACATAATTACACCTTCATCGCAACAAAACTCACTGCAAAATCAGGTCCAATATTAGCGCGGAAATTGCATGTCCTTAGCTATGACGATTGAATAAATTCTGATCTTTTTCAAGGTAAGATTAACTTTAAAATGATGGGGAAAATGATACTGAACTGCTTGATAAGCTGACTAACCCCTTCTCCCTCCATGGGGTAATAGGTGGACTCTTCCTCTGGTTCTTGCACCTATAGGGAAGGCTTCTCTCTCCTTCCCTCCCCTCTTTACAGCAGTTAAAAGGATGTAAAAAGTTGTTCAGATGTATTAAAAAGGTTAGCAAGTGGATTTTGCTTTATTTTACGCCCATCGCATTTTTTTTGCCAAATCAACTGTAAAATCCTATGGGCGATAATAACACGAATTGTAGTAGTTGAACTTTTTGTTATTCTCATTTGGTCTGGGAAAGGAACACAATTCTTTTTTCAAGGACTGTAGAAATTACCACCCGGAATGTTTATGATCCCCTCGCACCGAGCTTCAGTTAAGGATGAATTTTGGCAGCTGTAGCTTACCCATTTCGTATCATTTGTTAAAACTGATATTTTTACAATATAAGAAACATAAATTATGGGTACTTCTTTTTGAAACATCCTGCATGTTACTTTCCTAATGTAAAGTGGATATAGAATCCAAAGAATTTTCTGAAGGGCTAAACAAATATGGTTTCAGCAAGCAAAATAGCAGAAACTTCTGCTTGTTTGGGAATCCATTCTATTGAATGGCAGACACCCTGCCAAACAGTCTGTCTAGAGATCTTTGTAGGTGAGAGCAAATTGATAAAAATGGCTAAGTCCCACAGCAGGTCAAACGGTCGGGGCTCAAAAACTGGTCGTGTAATTAAAGAATTTTCTGTAAAAAATTCTGCATTTTGCACTTTTTCTTAAACGATTAATTATTTACAGCTGCTTTAGCATCAGTCCAAATTCGGAAGCGCCATCCGTCTCCAACCCTTTCTACTGCTAGTAGTAACAGTAGCACGTCAGAAGGGAAGAAATCTATCGGTTCCGGACCTAAATTTGGTACGTAAGGAAAGGTTTGTGGTTAGTCATGGTATTTCCCATTAGGCCATGGAAAAAAAATTTGTCGGTTCTTAGGCCGTGCCTGATGACTTTTTTTTAGCCAAATTAAAAAAACTCTCCCTCAAAAGTTTTCTAAGAAAAATTTGTAAGAGAGTTTGCTTTCTTGCTCATATGTTATCCAGCAAGCATCAGGTTAAGTTGTAATTTGAAATAGTTTAGAAATTTACTACAGCAATCTGAACAGAAATGAAACAATTTAAGCTACTAGGTTGCTTAATTTCAAACAGAAATAAAAACTAAAAGCCTGGTAATGACTTTTGGACATGTAAAAAATGCCCAAGAACCAAAACATTTATTTTCCATGGCCTTATGGGCATAATTTTAACCTGTAGATCTTAATGGATAACTGGACCCAGGATAAGAAATCACTAGGGGTGTGAAAGGATAATAATATTAATTCGAGTCGTGCCAAGTCGAGTCTTCAACAAATGAATCGGATATTGAGCCGAGTTCGAGTATTTACTGAAAACAGTTTGGTTCAAGTTTCTGTTTAATTTGTTATAATAGGTAAAATGCTACTTAGCAGTTGGCTGTGTGGTTAGAACGTAATAATCACAAATTGAGAGCAATCTTCAAAAGTTCTGCTTGAATTTTCGGTGGGTTAGACGACCACCTTAATCAGAAGTCCACTAACAAAACTGCACAAACCTCTTTCGCTGGTTGCCTGTCGATGGTGTTTTCAATGTGTACAATGATTCTTACTACGTACAGTGAAGCCTCTTTATAACAATGTCCAAAAGGACCTTGGAATAGAATATCTTATCAGGTTTGTTGTTTAGAGTCTTTAGACCACCACTTTTTCACGCGTTGTTGCTGGAGGAGTCTCAAAATAGCATTGTTATAGCAGGTTTATTGTTTAAAGATGTATTATTATGATGAAGTTTAACTGTATGGCTTATTTTACGCTTTTCAATGCCCAATTATTATTTAATTATTTGTCCAATAATCTAGTTCCGTCTAGCTCCCACTAGCGGTGCTGCTCTGTATTTCCTTGTTAACAGGCACGCCGCAATTTTAGTCGTATCGCTTTGGGCACGATCGGTGTGCAGACGAGCCGTTCGTTTCCTCCATGAAAACTGTTTTTCTCTATGATGTCAGAAGAACGAAGAGTGGGGGAAAGCGTTGGTTGGAGCCTGGGTAGAGGCTAGGGATTGGCCGAAACACGATGACTGCCGGTGTGGAACGCTGTAGTGAGGAAAGCATTGTGTGGGGGAAATGGTCTGTGTGGCGAGACATTGGTGTTGGAAATTTTGTTGGGAATGAACCAGAAGGTGGTTCGGTGTGGTGCTGAGGTGGCATGTGTTGCATTGGAGTAGTTTTGGAGGAAAGACCGGTTGGTAACAGCCAAGTGCTGTGTGAGAAAACGAACTGCTGTTTTGGGGGGCTCGTTGTGACCAGGTGGCGGTGAACCAGTGTCGTTATGGCTGATGTCTAGGCAAGTGGTGAAATGCGGCCGGTTATGTTGGCAGAGAGGCCGCATGGAAGTGATTGGGGATCACCCCGGGTGGTAAAAATGCTTTATGGTGTCAATTTAGGCTTGCAGTGGACGCCTCCAATGCGTGAGCAGTGGGCGACCTCGCCCGTGGTGTCAGACGACGTCGGAATTATGCCGATGCTGAGAGAGATAGTGCGGCAGCGTGTCATAGAACACTTGCCGAACGTTTCAGTGGAATTTTATCACTTTTTCCGGTCGCAAAACCGGATGGTTCCTGCTGCATAATACTGAACCTGAAACGTCTAAATGACTATGTCGACGTGCGCAGTTGTCAACTTGACATGCTAACCGTGGTGACAATTTAAACCAAGATTGGTGGATGGCTAAGGTGGATTTGTTGCACACTACTATGAGGTGTTGGTGGATGGCTAAGGTGGATTTGTTGCACTACTATGCAGTGCCGATTGCTATGATCGCACGTAGACTATTGATATTTCCGTGGCAGGGTTCGTTATATCGTTTCAGAGTATTGCCATTTGGATTGGCATCTGCACCATGTATTTTAATCACGTTTATTACTGCGGTGCGACGTTTTCTCTGCTTACGGAGGTTCTGGTATTCACATATCTGGACGATTTTGGGCCGGTGGTAGAGGGGGTAGGTGATAGGTGCATGGTTGCACGTGCGGTTTTTTACAAGCAGATGTGTTGGCATGGTCACAAGAGGGATGCTCGCATGATCGGCTATAGGAGTTGTTGGCCATTCTCAATGCAGTGCAGACATTCCAGGTGTTCATAGCAGGACAGTGTGACCGGGTCCTATCGGAGAGTATAGTGGCAGTGGCCTATGTTAACAAGCAGGATGGCACCAGGTCGCCAAATTTGACCAGGGTGGTGTGCGAACTGTGAGCTTGGCCAACGCATCTAGGATGTGGTGTGGAGGTGTGGATGCCGTTTTCTAAAAATGTCACATCGCTTACTTTGAAAATTCAAGGCCATGTTTACGTTTTGTACGCTTAGATTTCAAAGTGAAGAATTTTACCGTTCCAATATCCTTGCAATTTTCCACAAACATTCAAATTTTCAAATTTTTAAACCCAAACATTCAGTTCTTGCTGAGAGGAGAGTTTAATAAGTTGCTGCGGGAGAAGTAGTGTACTGGCCTGCAAGTTACGGAGGCCATGGCCTCACGTCGCATTCAAACGAACGATAACAGCAGACAAACGAAAGCAGATGAACGATCACGACGAAGTAAGCGGTGATGTGGTAGCCTGATGACGACAGTCGTTCTGAGCCCCTCCAACTCCAGAAAAACCAGACTGTCAAAAATTTGCAAGGATATTGGAACAGTAAATATCATTCACTTTGAAATCTAAGCATACAAAATGTAAACATGGATGCCGTTTTCGTTCAGGAGTATGTAATACAAAGCCGGCTTTCCCATTGTTTTGTGGACAGATGTGATTTTCAATTGAGTTCGGAGGGTTCCGATCGTTGTGTGCTCGCTTCAGTACCCCAGAAATTAATTTACTTGCATCTCTGGCAATGGCTCAGCTGCAGAGATTTGCTGCATGGAGTTGGTGTCTGGGTGCTAAGATAGCGGACGCCTTCAGCATGTCATGGTCGGGTCTATTTGCCTACTTGCTTCCACCATGTCCGTTGGTGGGGAGGTGCCTCCGCAATATTTTGCGTGAGGGTGTGCGACGGGCGGTGATTGTGACCCCAGACTGGAAGACTTCTGGTGGGTTTGTGTTGAGAGAGCTGTCGAGTGCGGGCATGCTCTGGTACCCGAATGCGGGTGAGGTGGCTTCGTATTTGTGGGGTCCATGGGTGGTCTGGTGTGTTGAGGCCATATCATGAGGCTGGATCCAGCATCCCACCCTCGGGTCACCCTCGGGAGGTAAGATTCTGCAGTATGTTAGAACTAAGCACGGTGTTGAATCTATCCCATTCATAACGCAGACTAGGAGGGCTCCAGGAGAATTTTAAGTTCTCCGAGTGGAGAACGATGACATCTGTGTTAAGTTTTACTTCCCGCCTGCCTCCTTGCATGGAATCTTAGTGGTGAAAAGTGAGTGGGGAGCGAAGAGTGCAAGTGGGGACGGAAGTGATGCAGTTTGCAAGTTTTTGCATAATTACTGACTGGTGTAAATATGCAGTCTGACGAAGGTTGCGAGGCGCTGATTGGTAAGAGAGAGATCCCATTCATAACACAGACATCGTCGTTCTCCACTCGGAGAACCTAAATTCTCCTGCAGGTAAGACCTTACCCAGGAAAAGTTATAATTATAAAGTTATGTAGTGAAAAAAAATGACAATCATAGAAATATTGATTTATTGTGGCTGAAAGTTAACCCTTTTAAGCCTGAGCGACGATACACTGTCTTCTGGTGAGCTCCTAAAATGCCTGACGAAACTTACATTGTCCGCTTAGTTCTAAGCCCTGATTAAAAAATTAAAAAAAAATTGCGTACAATGGAGGTGTAATTCGGATTGAATTAGGAATTTTGTAAAGTATATTTTCGGTTAATTTAATTTAATACCTCCTTTTTATTACCCTTAATTGACATATATTTTGTTGGCATTATCGCCAAAATATGTAAGCGACGAGCTCACGAGTTCGATTACAAGTTGCATACTCGGCTCGAATTTATCGAGTATTGCACACCCCTAGAAATTACGTTATTAATTAGCTAATTCATGCATTAGTAAAAGTTCCTGAATAACACTGACTAAACATTTTTAACTAAACATTTTTACCGTACTGTCTCGCACGTAAACCTTGCTCAAAGTTAAGTCGTACCCAGAAAAAAAGCCTTTTGAAAGTAAAACGTGCTTGCAAACCACACACTTTCTGTACAAAATACTTCTTATTTATGGCAGATGTGAAAATGCTGATTTTTAATTAATCAAACAGTTAAGAACTTGAACTATACATTTGTCCTGTTAATATGGCAAGTGGACAGTAATTTTTCTTATCCATTTGGAGGCCATTGTTGTTTAAAAATGACATTTGAATGGTTTTTTAATAAAGAACTGTAGAACCGTTGTAGTTAATGACTTGTGGTTTGCTCCATGGAAAAGCTGGCAAATATACAATTGTAGTGAAAGTCAAAATCTAACGATATTTAGCGACATTGTCATCATGTCATCTCTGCAGCAGTTGCTTTGTCGGTCAAAATATTGCGAAAAAGTGTGGTTGTGTGCCAGGTAGTACAGTGTGCTTCCATGAAATTGGTTTGACACAGGCCGTAATTATTTCCTTCATTTTTTTTATTATACATAAACTAATCCTTTGTTGTACAGTACGTTTATTTACAATATTTATTGCTAATTCTCCGTTCCGTTAAGGTTGTTTACTGTTATAGCTGGTTTGTGACATCTGTTTCAAGTCTTCAAATTTTTTTTTAATTTATTACTGATCCTCGAACATTCTTAGTACTATTAATTCAGTCTTGACAAGGTACTTGAGTGACCCATTTGTCTCGTGTTAACAAAAGTTTCAGAAGTAAATTTTTTTTTATCATGAGGCGTTGCTGAAAAGTAAATTATGTGTTCTTGTCTGAAAGCAGTGCATCAGTACCTCATTTC
>JAHWFP010080603.1:0-11995 GCA_023313725.1 Lithobius niger
ACAAATAATACACTAAGGTATGCCGTCTGTCATTAATTCTTGTGCAGTAAATTCCATTAAAACATTAGAACAAAAGTATAAGAGGTGTAATCAAGTCACACACCTTCAAAATAAGTGCAGATAGAATGAATCACTAACATTACTCATTTCCACACTATAAATGAAACACTGGTATCTCAGTACACATAAACTAACACTTCATTCCTAAGGTTAGAACGTAATACTGGACATTAAAGAATCGTTGATGAACTCACCGAATATTGTCCATGGCCAATTTAAAGCAAATACTTATTTTAGACTTAAACTTTCACCTCGTTTTGATTTTATAACTGCATAACTACTTTCAGTATTTCGAGGTTAATGTGTACATTATGCTGCTCTGGTCTGATGATCGTTTGAATATTCCGAGTGATCTCAAGTCTCCAGTATTATTGCCAGACGAAATCTCTTCACATATTTGGACACCACATATGGCATTTCGCAATTGTATGGGTTGTGCAGCTTTACGATTTGATCCAAACATCGACCGACTACGACTTAGTGAAAAGAAACTGAGATTTAATATTAGGTAAGTACATCTGGATTCTAATGGAAAATGGTCTTATACTTATTGACATGGAAAAAACTAAATTTTGGCAAGTGCAGTAATAACACACTAGTTGAAAGCAAAAAATTCACTATAAGTGATGCGATATATCTCTGTAGTGGAACAATTTTATGATTATTTGGTGGCAATAACACTTATCTGCACATAAAAGACGGGAAAGCCAAAGGCTCACAAGAAATAACTAAATACAGATGCAAACCAATTTACGTTGCCTTTTGGACTTATATGTCAGACTGCCTGAGCGGGTCCTGGGTTCGATTCCCTGCTTAAGCAGTCTGACATATAAGTCCAAAAGGCAACGTAAATAGGTTTGCATCTGTATTTAGTTATCTGCACGTAAATGCCACAATCCAAACAGATTGCAATAGTTTAGAATCAAAAACGTCATACCGTTAAAATACATTAGGTAGAGAAAAAGGACCTGAGTCCAATTACATTCCGCCCAAAATTACAAGAGTACGATGCAAACAACAACACTTTCGGACTGAGATTATTAAGATGTCATCGACACACGTTTGCCGGTAAATAAACAGAAACTTATAAAGTTCCAATGATTGATGTCTGGTTTTATACTAAGTTAAGGAGGAGGCACTGACAACATCACCGGGCAATGCATTCCAAGCTTTAACAACCCTATTACTGAAGTAGAACTTAATAACAGTCCATCTTTGACCGATGAACAACCAATTTAAACATATGGTTCCTAGTTTTACTAATGTCCCGTACTCACAGTAAATTGCTGTGATCTAGAAGTGTTTGTCCATGCAGAATGGAGAAAATAAATTGGAGGTCGGCACGTACCCACCTTAGTTAAAGAGAAGCTAAGCCCAACTTCTGCAAACGCTCCGGAAAAGATAGCAAAACGATAGCTCAATATAGATTTAGTAAAGCGCACTGCACACTCGCAGATGCTCGATATCGCCTAGAGGTGGGGGAGACCAAACTTGGGATGGATACTCGATAATTGGCCTGACACAAAGTCTAATTAATACCCCTCTCAACAACACAAACCTTACAGGCCCAAATTAACGTTGGAATTTCACATGACGTAAAACATATTTTGATGATTGCTCCACCCTGTTTGGCCTTACAAATAATTTCGTCACAATGATATGTAGATATAAGGTTTGAACTAAGCCATACTCCCAAGTCTCAATCACAGTTGCGGAGGAATTTTGAAAGTGTAGTTCATAATTGTTTTTTTGGATACTTCGTTCCTAAGTATAAAATGTTGCATTTGTGTACATCAAAAGGAAGTTGCCAAATTTATGACCATTCGCCAATCATATTTAATGAGTTTTCCAATTTATGTGAATATAATATCTGCAAATTTCAGTAGCGTTGTGTTACTATCACATCTGAAATCGTTAATGTCAAGTACAAATAAGATAGGGCCCAGTATGGATCCTTGAGGTGCTCCACTGCCCGCCAAGAGTTCTTTGTAGAATGTACCTGATATAGCAACATGATGACTTTCACAGTGACTGACCTATTCTGGGTGGGTCCTGGCTAGTTTGAACACCGTTAAAAATTCGGCCAGGAAGTATTTGAATAATTTAAGAAGTTAACGAAGTTTATTCCCATGTGTAGACCCAGCTAAAATATTAAATTTAGTCACAGTTGACGTGTTACGATAAACACGCTTCACCAGAAATTATTTATCTCTTAAACGCAAACGCATGACTCAAGTTATAATGAAAACCCTCTTCATACAGATTGTCTTACAATCTGATGCGGAAATTCTGTTAACTGAAGTGGTATTTTGTTTCCAACAAACCTATATTTTTTTTCGTAGAAGGACTGCAAATCTCTTTTGCGACTTCGATATATCAAACTACCCTATGGACGTTCATCACTGTTCTATTGAGCTCGAGCCCTGTAAGTATTTAGTCACATTAATTCACATATTAATCAATTAACTAACATAACAGTAACGGAAAGTGAAGGTCAGATTTTAAGCAGATAATCAGTGATAATTATTTTAATTACGCATTAGAAACAAATTTTTAAAAAAGAATTGAAGTCATTAAACTGAAGTCATTTCAAAGGCCAAACTCTAAGAATAAGTATCTGCAAGATAATTATTCATGTACTGCAAGTGATTCTATGTTTGGAAACAATCGCCCCAACGAAAAATAGTCAAGAAAGGGGAATTCGTTGATGCAGTAGCATAAAACTTATGCTATAGTTTACACTATTGCGTTCATGCAGTGTCATAACGTGAAAACAGGAGTCTGAAACTCCAACTTAACAAACAGCGGTATAATAAAAAGGCCGAGAATGAAAATTTGCTGTCCACATGGGGACCATTGTCAAGGAAAGCTTCAAAGAAACAAAAAATACCCAAAAAATTATAAACTTTGGAACTTTAAAAAATGTAAAAAGGATTAGTAACTTAAAAATTCCCCTTTTTGAGCGATGTAGAGCGACTTATAGAGCGACGTGCAATTAGCATGGAGCTAGTCCCAGACTTGCTTCCATTTTTTAAATTCTGTATTGAGTTCGATACATAGCCATGGATTGCATATAGTAGTCAAGGATTCCATACTCTTCCAAAATTTTGCATGCTATGCAGCACAAAGAATGAAAGCTTTGCTCTTTCAGCAGTTCACTCTTGTGCCCTCAGCGTTTTCCCGTCAATCTTAGGGCTCACAAAAAAACTGCGTTTTCGCCCACCTTCTTCTAACCGCAACACATTCCTGTCCCACATCAGTAATGTCTACATCACTAGGAATAGGGTAGAGAGCATTTCTAACCATACAACTGGGTTTTTATGATTTAGATTATTACAATTCTGTGCCATGCTAAGGCTATTTTTGGCTGGGTAGTTTGCATGGAACCACACAAATACCTTCGTTTTTTAATTTTCTTACAAGAATATTATATAAGAAAGGGATATACAGGAGCTGCATCCAATTTAAATAATCAATGAAACCAGCATTTATTTCTAATATGCGAAAAATGCATGTCAAACAAGAGTTTGGGGATGGTCATGTTTTAAAAGGTGTTGAACACGAAAGTGTTGAAACAGGGGAAGGGGAAGTGTACAAATAGGAGAAGGAGAAGTGTGAATGAGAATGAATTATGACTTTATTTTAGCATTTGTTTTAAGAATAAGTACGACATCCTAATCAACTTGTGGATTTCCTATCGTGGGTTTATTCGCTTTACTTAGTGAAATACCTTTTTATTTCAATTTATACTTGATGAAAACATGGAATTTTGAAAATAAAAGGTAAAACATATCTGTTTTAAGAATCGAGTTCTTATGAGCAATATTCTGCCACTACTCAAGAAAATCTAAAATCAGCATAGTGTCAGGTGCTTACTAATTAAGAAAACATGTCAAATTAATAGCCAAATAATTTCAAATGTGATACCTGTGATGTGTACTATGACTAAGAAAACGACACTCTGGATAAAAAGGATATGTATGTCGCAACTTCTACCTTGTCGGATATTATCCAAACCTAAGCATTGAGAAGTGTCAGCTCCAAAGGGGCAATTAGGCTTAAACAATTTTTGTGTGAGCCGCCATAAAGCCAACAATAAACGTAATCCGTTCTCAGTAATTAAACGACAACAATTAGAAGGTAGACTTCAATTAGTTTTTTGAACATCATCAGTCCGTTTTCCATTCCAACAAAAGGAGGCCACCGTTATTTTGCCACATTCAATGAGGATTATTGCCAACATGTATTAGTTACATTCTTAAAAACCGAAGATGAACCATTGTTCCACTTCACTCAGTATTGCGAGACATTGGTAGCAAGCTGCGACTGGTTGCAAGTTAAGACTAATACAAAGCAACCATGGTAATGGATACAAAAATATAAACGTATGCTTGAATGCCTAGTCACAGATTATTCGCCATCTATTTATATCCCCTTACTAGGCGCATCAAACTAAGTGGTGGAGAGAATGTCCTGAGGGTAATGTCCTTAGTCAGAGGCACCCTTCTTGAAGTCACCTCTAAATTTTGGGGGCAGCTTGTTACAACAGCTGCTTGCTTACGTTCATAACCATAGTACAAGATGACTCTTAACAAGATGACTAATTGACTACTCCATAGCAGTTATGGTTAAACTACTCATTAAAGCCAACTGTTAAGTATTCCCCGCAAATGTGTGTTTATGATTTGTATTAAAACCACCTGCAAAGCGTACGAAGCTAGACCTTAAAGGAACACCATGTATCATGATTGGTTATAACACCGACTCTTGAGGGAACTGATTGTCTGATATTAGGTCAAGAAAATGATTATTTTGAAGAAATGTCACTTTCAAAGAAAAAACCCTAGGTTCTGAGCCTTAGTCCCAAAGAAATCAAAATGTCGACTCCACAGATTCTGATTTGTTACTACAATCAATGCAACAAAAGCAAGAAAATGAAGATCATCAGCCCTAGAAGTTGTAATTCCTGACTTTCTCCAAGAATGAGTAGAAATTGCACTTAGCAAACTTTTGGAAAAGTATCCGAAATATTTCCCTAGTCTTCTTTTCCCAAGATCAAACGTAAACAGAAAACAAACAGGTGAAAATTTGCATCTTCAAAACGTCTCACCTATCAGAAATCCTGAAACAAGCCTTCACCAGCTATGATGCGAGTAGCTGCAAACAATGAATACGACTCCTTGATAGGAAATCAAAGTTGGGAAGTGGTAGATCTGCCACCAGGTACTCATGCAATTGGAAACAAATGGATCTTCAAGATAAAAAAGACTGAAACTGGTGAGATCAAGAGATACAAAGGAAGACTCGTTCCAAAAGGTTATACCCAAAAATGGGACATTGAATATTTTGAAACAAACTTGCCGGTTGCGACCCTCTCCATAATCCATCTTGTGATTATTGCTGCGATACAGAAAGGTTACTATGTCGATATAGTCGACATGAAGACCGCCTATTTATATGGTTATCTAGGTAACCTTGAAATCAGATACATGCAACAACCTGAAGGTTTGTTTCCACTGTTTGAATCTCTGCAATCAATTCAGAGTCAATATTGTTTAAAGCAATCTGACAGACATTGATACATATATTTCTCACATGAAATGAGTAAAAATGGTATGCACAGGCGTAAATCTCACACTTGTGTGTTCCTGAGTGCCAAAGACAATGATGTATGCATAATAATTGCATATATTGGCTGCAATAACTTGTAGCCCCAAAATGTCCAACTGGCCATCCATACACTTACTAAACGTTTTGAAGTTCATCTACTCGTTACAATCAACTACGTTCTCCTTATGAGTTACACTTCGACTTGAGGACTTGCGTTGATTGTACCCAGCTACATCGACAAAGTTTTAAAGCATTTCGGTATTAAAAGTGAACCCCCATAATAACTCTGGTAGGACTCAGACAATGCCAGAACCTCTAGCAACTTCACAGCAAAAAGACAAGATTCCACTTTGTGAATTGGCAGGCAGTTTATCATACATAACAAGTGATACTCATCAGGACTTTGTCTTTGCTGTGAATAGTCTTGTGCAGCATGCATCTAATCCAACTCTCAATGACCAGCAAGCAGGAAAACGCGTCCTGCGATACCTCAAGAGAATCAAAGATTTCTGCCTACAACCAGAAAACACTGGGTTGAAAGTTCATGCAAATGCAAACTACAATTGCGACCCTTTTAGAAGGTCCACGAGAGGTACAATGACAACTCTCGTGGTATTCCTCTGCAACGCCAAGTTCCAACCTGCAGAGCATTGTGTTCGTTGTCAACTATGTAGAGTGAATACAAAGCAATTTCGCAAGCCTTATAACAATGTCTATCGATGTAAGAGTTTCTGTATGAAACCGGTTTTCTACATTCAGATGAAGAAAATCAAGACCTATTTTGACAATTTCTCAGAGCATAAGAGATAACACCATCAGCTAGACCGAAACGTCAATGACCAACCACATAGACATCCTCTACCACCATGTCCGGGAAAAATTGATAAAGAACTGGTTATCAGTGAGTTTGTGCCAACACAAAATAACATTGCTGACTAGCTCACAAAAACACAAGGTGGGCTATGACATGCAATCATCACCAATATGTTAAGTGTTTTTTATTCCACATAGAAAAAGAATTTAGTCAACAAGGAAAGATGGGTGCTCAACACCATATGTATTATTGATGTAAAGTCGTATAGATCAGTCTTTGTCTTATGTTAGGTCTTGGATGATGACAGAACTTTTGGAAAGGAAGTACTTAACTTTGTCACACGTGCTCAGAAGCTTACTTCCACTATCAAGAAGATTCCAGGCTTTTTTATCCCGGATTCCAGGAAAGACAAGATGGAACCATAGTAAAGACTTTGTATAAAAGAATAAGTGTATCCCTTATCAAATCACTTCTTTGAACTCAGCCTGCTGTGTAGGAGGGCTCTAAGAATTTGACTATTTCAATTTCTTAAACCTAAAAATGTAACATAATTATTTTCTGTTTCTAATTTATTAAAAAAACATTTCTGCACCTGACTAGTTTATTTCACGATCTGCGTTTTAAGCCTCTAACACATACCACTTCTTTTCCTTTTTCTGTAGTCAACGATCTTAAATCTTCTTTATTACTGAAAAACTTAACAACAGTACATAAGTTTCTCCGAAATTCTTCGATTCCTCAATTTGTAGTGCGGAATCACTCTTCAGGAGCATGTGGAGCCGAAGACTCGAGATCAGAGTGTAAGTATTCTTGGTGAAAACGGAGCGTTTTTTTTTTAAATAATGAAATAAACCAGTAATATAGTTTCCTGCTCTTTGGTTTTATATGCTAACCGTTTGCTTTAAAATAAATTTCTGCAAGAAATTCTGTATTTATTATTTAAAGACACGCCTCAGAAGTATCTTTATAATAAAAACATTCATACCCTTAAGACATTTTGAAGACAATTCCAATGAAACCCCTATAGTATTGAATAGAAATTTAAAAGAGATATGTACAGAACTTTCTGCAATAATTTTTTTAAACTTTAAAGTCCGGAATTTAAAAAAAATCCTGTTTTGAAGCATAAACATTAACAAGAAGGCTGCACTGACATATTCCTGAATACTCTAAGTCATCGTTTCACAACTGGTTCTTGTCATAGTGTTCATAATTATGGTCTCTGTTTTACCAAAATTCAGACTGAAAATATGTTTATAGCCGTTTGTTAATTTGCATTAATTATGCTACAATATAACAAATCCCAATTTGCAATTCATAAATAAAAAAAAAACATAAAATATCAAAACAGACTTTTATGCAAGAGAAGGTCCTGCCAGCTGCACAGTCAGTTAAAGTGTTTTGAAGAAGACATACAAAGAAATAAAAAAAACTGTTTCAGTTTTGTGTGACTTATCAGTTAAGTAATTGTTTGAGTTTTTTTTATTTTACAGGGGTTTCTTGCACTGAATACAGGTTCACATTTGTTCGACAAATATTTTATCATTTGTTAAGTACTTACTTACCAAGTTTACTCATTGTTGTCCTAACCTGGGTATCATTTTGGCTGGATATCGACATGGGTGCCCCGAGAGTTGCACTTGGTCTCACATCTCTACTGACTTTGACTACTCAATATTCCAATGCCCAGAAAGACCTGCCTCCTGTGTCTTACTTGAAGGCCATAGATATTTGGATGGTCACGTGTATGGTCATGGTATTTGCTTCCCTTATGGAATTTGCGTTGGTTTATTCTGTGACGCGGCGATCACGCAATATTATTAATGTGGTCAGCAAAGGAAGCCAACAAAAGCTAGTAAGTACAACACCCGTTTAGTGAAAATTAAATTCTATTTGGATCTTCATATGGTTAGAACGAAGAAAAAATGTTTGCCGAATCAGCTATAAAAAAAAATTGTTAAAAAATTTTCCCAAACTGGAGTCAAACCAATGAAGTACATGGCAGCCATGTAGTGTGAAACGGTGGTGTGAAATGTGTTGTGAAATGATTCCTTACACATTTAACCAGTGGGTATATGATTCCTTAAATACTTCAATAAAACTATATAAGCACTAAGAGATAATAAAGATAAAATGGAAAGCCGGCTCAGTGAACATAAAATTCACAAATGCGACGTTTCAATCACTGTCAAGTAACATATGATACGGCCATGAAGACAAAAAGATAACACTTCAAACTCTACAAAAATATGAAAAACACAGATTTCTTTTGATGGGTTTTAAAGTGTTAACTTTCGCTTTTTAGCCTTATCACACGTTGCTTGAAAATGAGGTGGATATTGATTCTAAATGTCACAATTCTGTATTGTATGTGCTGAACTGCCGTTCCGTTTTGATCCGTAAGCACTTAACATCTGCATTTACACCAGTCTGAGCTTACGAGCGTATGTTGCAAACGTACCACAGCTGTAAACTAAAACTGAACAATATTATTACATAACTCACTTCGTTGTGCTTCACTTTATCATTTTCATATGACATGGGGGAATTGAGGCTTAATATCGTCTATATCAAGGTACGATATGGTTTTAATCAAATTGTAACCTCACAAGCCTCGCAAATTTCATAGGATCCTCACAAACCAAAAGGATACGAAGTGCAGCTTAGTCTTAGGAGTCACCAGGTCGAAACCTGTTCGATGACAGTTCTTGTGACTGACCTACTGTAAGTCCCCAGCTGGAACGAAAATCGGTACAGTGATACACCAACATTGTTTCCGGTTTCATGGACATCTTATACATCTTAAAAGTAAACTAATTCGCATGTATGCATTTCATTTAAGATAATCTAAGCATTACAGAAAGTCTTATATGTTTGTAAGAAACACTATCAAAAGCGTATAAGAAGTCAGAATAATAGTTACGTGAAGGTCTTACACAAATTTGTTATACGAAGACAGAGTTTTGTAGAAGAAATTCTGATATATAAAAGAAAGTCATAGATATCTAAGTCATAAGAAAATAATACATTTAGTATTACAGTGTACATCATTCCTGACTGTCCACCTTTACTGCTACCTCTAATTATTCCAGATGGACATACTAGGCTGTTCTGAAAGGTGGTGATGTATTCTTTACAGCAATGCTATTCACAACTGTGTATCCTAAATAAGGACCGTCCTATGCTCGTTGAAAGGTGTTGTTGTAATAGCATAGTGACTAAAGAGTTAAGTCCCTTGTAGCATGTCCGCCTAAGTATGCCTAAGCATGTACATCTACGGTAATTAGGTTGCTCAGAGGAGGAATTTGAAATCGAAATCACCATACTCTTTTGCCGCTATGCCATTACGACAATATCTTTCAATGGATGTAGGATGGTCCCTACTTAAGTTATACAATTAAGCTTTGCATTGCTGTGAAAAAGCCATCACCATCTTTCAGAAAAGCCCAAGTATGTCCATCGAAGGTAAGTAGATAGCTCAAAGGAGTACTTGAAATCGAAAAATACGATGCCCTTTTGCCGCTAGGCCACTACAACCAATTTCAATGCGTGTTGGTTGGTCCCTATTTAGATACACAATTGTGATTATCATTCCTGAAAGAATACATCACCACCTTTCAGAATAGCCTATGTATGTCCAGCTAGGGTAGAGGTTACAGCAAAGGTGCTAGGTCAGGTATGATATATACCGCAATACTAAAATAAATATTTTTGGTTAATTTGGCATAAAATGACAAATTTGGTCTCTAAGGCTTGATTTTTTTCACCAAAATGTAAATGGGACCTTTCCTTAAGAAAATGTAATTCTGTTTCAGACTTCCATTCTGTATTTTTCGATCTGATCAACCAAGTTAATGCAAAAACCTGTCAGTTGGCTAACGATTTTGGCCTTTGACCTTCATTAAGCAAAATTCCCCAGGTGCCAGGTTGATGCTCTGCACAATCTGATTAGAGGCATAGACGGCTAACTTCTGCTTAAAGAAATTCTGTTATACCTCATTACAAGGTTAGGCCAATCTACCACCTGACTAAGTGATCCCTGCCCAACCGTGTTTTGGATGGGATACCGTTGGTCAATTCGTTATTCAACTTTGTTCTCCCTCTATCTTGGCCAAAGACATCGTTTTGTTCAAAAGGTGTCGTTCGTATCAGACCGAGAAGAGAGAATTTCTGCTGAAAGAAATTTTCGGTTGCTCCGAATTGTCGACTGTTTCTGCGCATCCTGGTACAGACAAAATTACGTATTAGGGGATATGAGGCTTTATGGCGCATCAAAATCTGAGTCATTAGCACCAACCTACTAGCTTATAACTGGCAGCAAGGAGATTTCGATGACTACGTGATTTTTGGTGAAAAGGCGAGACCTAGTAAGTCAAGAAAATTAAACCAACACGGTAATACAATTGAAATTTTAGAAGCATAAAAAAGAAGTATAAAGAAGTATAAAAAAGAAAAAAATGATACAAGGCTGCAGTAAATTTTTTTTTACCAAGGCTACCTAATGTATTCCTAGAGTTCCATTTTGATGTTTATTTCTAAAAATGGTAAGGACCACATTTCCCACCCAATATTTACAACTCGGTGGGAAAAGAAACAGCAAAGCAATCCCTCTTAATGTCTTCCACATCAGTTTTAAGAGGGTGACCTTTCGTACGGTTGCGTTCTCCAACTGAAAAGAAGCAATTTCAATACACACTATTGAGCTTGTGTAGAACTGATTATGTTAAGTTTAGGTCAATTTTTAACTTCCTTAACTCAAGGTTTCTACATTCAACTTTTTTTTTTAATGTTTGGACTAACTCTTGTTTTTAAGAGGGGCAAGTACTTGGTGACACTGCTGAATCGACTCAGCATGGTCAATAAAATTTTATGGAATGCGGTGACCAGACTGAGTTTGATATACATGGCTAGTAATAGGGTTTAGATTATCGATAGGTAATTGCTATTTTATATCTGGTGTTTATGCGTGTCACTGTTTCGCAGCACCTGGCCAGCTGGTATCCGCAACATTAACTTCCCTTTTCATGTTTATACATCAGCAATTACGTTTTATTGTTACCCATTTGCTAAAAAATAATTAATTTGCTAACCTGCTTGGTTTGTACTCATTGATTGTTTTACTCAAGCTATTTTTCCTACTTTTGAACTATAATTTAACTGATAAAGAGAAATAAAGAAGACTGTGTTGTTTACTTACGTTGAAACTGTAGCTTTCGTGCTAGCTTAAACAATTGGTTTAGGACGTGCGTCAAAATTGCGTGGAAATAACACCACGCCAAAAAAACAGTAGCCACATAATTATGTGATGATGGCATAGAGCACGAAAATTATTGATCGTACCTAAAACCAACTTGATGACTTAACAGTGGGACAACAAGTTGGCACGAAAACAACATGCGGCAAAACAGCATGAAACAAGTAATTTTTAAATTTATTATATATTTGTTTAAGAAATCAAACTATCATTGCAGCAGCGCTTAAAGGGCGAAAACAATATATTTAAACTACAGG
>JAHWFP010080604.1:0-13544 GCA_023313725.1 Lithobius niger
TTTTTTTTTTTATTTGTGAGCACCTCAGGGTTTCTAGATCGAAAACTTTTTTCAAACACCGACGCCCTATTTTGTTCAGTTAATTAGTTGTTGTTTTTTTTAGCTTTATTTTTATTATCATTACTACGGTTTGGTTTATCCTGTGTGCATCGTCAAGTGACGTCATATTGGCTACGAGACACCATTTGGAGGTAATAGCTACAAGGTGCACTAGATTAAAATATAAGGGGAAAAAAAGGCACTTCTAGTCAAGAGAGTGCTTTGAGAGAGGATTTCTTAGGCTTTAAAGAACGTTGTTTTCTCCAACAACAAAAACGCGCGTTATAGCCTTAAGAAATCCAGTCTAATAGCATTGCCTTTCGTAAGACGACCTTATTTTCTCCCTCCAGTGCTCCTTGCAGCTAACCCACTTACTGGCTCCACCATAGAGTTATGCACAATAATACTACGTTGTGTCACTGCCCTATTCTCCGCTAAATATAATTTTTTAGATGGAGTATAGAAGCAAATATGTACATCCAGTGTTCCGCCCATGATTTGCCCATCCATGTTTTTGACGGCAACACACTAGCGTGTATCTCGATTTAAGCATGTATCAGTTCCATTCGTAGTTGATTCTGCATTGTTGCAGATAGTTGCAATAATCGTGGTTAAACAATCCCGGAAAACTGTTTGGAAAATATTCAACTGGTTTTCCCAAAGCCGCATTGAAAAACTAAGGAAGCCATTCTAGTCATTGACCACCCCATTTTAAGGCCACGTGCCTCAAAACTACAGAACTGTGCGCCGTATGGTTTAACACTGGGAGATTTAAGCGAAAACCAAGATAATTTCATTTTGGTTTTTAACAAGGAACTTACATTTCGCTTTCTGATAATGGTAACTCGGGTAACTCGAACAAGATGCAATGACAATGTTATTTTCCCGTGCCGAAGCATTGTAACATATTTTTCGAGAGAACTCTGATCCGATCTTGTGCGACTTGGCCGCTCCTTGTTACATTTTTGTTACATGTTGCAGAATTATAACATTTTGATATTGTTAGTTTTTCTCCTGCTCTCTCATCTGGTATCACTTTTCTTCTGAAAATTTTCGAGCAGCACGAATTCCAAACAGCCCTGCAGGCCGGAATAAGGGCATGTTTACGCAACGAGACCTTCTCGCTCGCCGAACGCTATTTGCTAGGCAACCGCTATTTATTTACGATTAATTTTCCGTTTCTGCTAAATGAAGGCGGTAATAGGCAACAAATTAAATGCATTATAAATAACAACACGGATAAAGAACAAAGTGCAACAGTCATTTTAAACATTGCTACAACATTGTTGCCATTTCACGCTATATCCAAAATTTGCTATTCTCGCTGAATAAAACAGCTTCTAGCAGTGATCAATGGACGGTAGAATAAATAGCTACTCGCAGCTACATGGCGTCCATTTCGGGGTTGTCGAATCGAAGACAAATCATCGAATACTGGCATTCAGAAATCTGTTCGTCGCTTTGTACAGCAGTAAAAATTGTTTTCTAGTTGTCACTGATAAATCGACGCTGTCATGTTGCACGCTTCGTACGTCGTGTCACTAGGCACGAGGAGGAGATTTGCGTCCGCGTTGTTGCCATGGTTACTACGTATAGACAACTTGAAAGCCACATTGTTCGGTAAAAGCTAGAAGCAGCCAGCAGATTTAGTATTAACCAAGTGAAAGCTAGTAAGCCAGAAATTTGTCGCTGCTTAAACGAGCCCTAATACTCAGAGCGGAAAAAGAACACTGACAACTCCCACCACTGAAGTCGAAGCAAAAAAAAAAATAGTAATTGAAGCTACTTTCTTTTAATTTGTTCATTCCTGAGCGATGGCCCGACTGCCCCTTTGACTTTACGCTTAATTTTTAATTTATTTTTTTTGCTGTTGTTGTTTGCCAAAACCGCGCAAAATTCATGTTATCAAACACACAGCCACTGAAATCTTTCTATACTGTTGCATTCTCCACATCGTGTCGCCCGTTTAATAATTTCGATGGTAGGGCCTGTGCGCGATTGTCACTGCAGCTGAAGTGTTCGGTCTCAAGACAAAATCAAATTAACCCAAGAACAAGCTGCCACAAGACGATGTCAAGCCAAGAACAATCGTTTAAATGTAACATCTGTGGTAAACTATTTTCAAGGCACAACGACTTAAAGAGACACAACGGTCTTACGTAAAACCATATAAATGTAACGTATGCAAAACAACATTTACGCAGAAAGCTCACTTAATATCCTATGCACGAAAACACACGAGTGAGAAACCGTTTAAATGTGATATCTATGGTAAACTATTTTCAAATAATGGTGGCTTGAAGTGATACAAGTGTGCATTATGTTAATGCAAAACCACTTAAATTTAACGGATGCAAAACAACATTTACACAGAAAGCTCACTTACTATCCCACACACGAAAATACACGAGTGAAAAATCGTTTAAATGTGACGTCTGTGGTAGACTATTCTCAAAGAACGGTGATTTGAAGAGACACAGCTCGCTTACTATCCCAGCCACCAGTTCCCAGATGAACAAAACTGTTATCTTTAAATTAAATCATAATAAATCACATATTAAGAGTGCTGATTCAAACACAGCTTTTTCAAGGAAAATTAACTTCCATACACTACGTACTGATCTTGAGTGTGTTGACTGGAACTCACTGCTTGGTATCCATGAAACCAAAAATGCTAAATGGATAGCGTTTCAAAAGTTACTGAGTGCCCTCTCCAAAAAATCGTGCACTTATCGAAGAATTAATAAGAACCCATAACCGTTTACTACTAAGGAAATTAGGAAATAGTTAATTAATAAAAAGAAACTCTGGAAACGCTTGCACGCAAATAGAAATGAGACAACGCTCAGTCAATATAACGCCTGTGCTAAATTAATTAAATCACTCTGTAGAGCACACATGATAAGCTGTGAAAATAAAGTAATTCTTGTCGGTAATGTTAGTTCACTTTACAACCATATCAGGAAGAAAACTCAAACTCATTCTAAGATACCACCTCTTTATTTTGATGGCAAACTACTGACTAACGCTCTGGATAAAGCTAATGCGTTAAGCAAAACTTTCTGTAATAACTTCGTTCATGATAATTTCCTAAATCCACCTCCAGAGAGCGAAAACCAATTCTTCGTAGAACCAATTCCTTGTGTCAATGAACTTTTTATAACACGCGAAACTGTACATAAACATTTGACTAACCTTAAAAACAGCCATTCTATCTGTCCTGGTGGTTTTTCTTCATTCTTCTATAAGTCACTTGTAGTTGAGCTGTCTGAACTTTGATTCTGAAATCATCGATTGAATTGGGCACTGTACCAAATGATTGGCGATTGGCATGGGTTACCCCTAAATTTAAAAAGGGAAACACATCTGATCCAGCAAACTACCGTCCAATCTCGTTAACCTGCGTCCCCTGTCGTTTGCTTGAACGTATTATCCGCGACCATATTCTAAAACATCTTAATAAATTCAAGCTAATCCCAGATGATCAATTTGGCTTCCTATCAGGTCGGCCGACGACTTCTCAATTACTACACTGTTTAAAGGACTGGACTAAATCAATCGAGGAGGGTACACTGGTCGATCTTATCTGCATTGACTTTTCCAAAGCTTTTGATTCGGTCGTACATTTGAAGCTACTTTTTAAACTACAAAAATTTGGTATTGGAGGGAAAATATTATGTTGGATAAGAAACTTTCTTAGCTTTCGGTCCCAATCAGTGGTAATGGCAGATTCACTTTTGGAACCAGGTTTAGTTAGCAGTGGCGTTCCACAGGGATCTGTGTTGGGACCTTATTGTTTGTTATTTTTATCGCTGACTTGAACATCCAAAGTGATGGTGTAAAGATGCCCAAATTTGCTGACGATGTAAAGGTCTATCGGGGCGTTGGCAATCAGCTGGATTCTGCCTCCTTCAGACGGCTGTTGATGATGTGAATAGTTGGTCTTTAAAATGGCAGCTCCCTATAAATATCTTTAAAAGCCAGGTGCTTTCATTAGGAAGAAAAAATCAAAATTTGTCGCAGCACATTCGCAAGACAATGGTGTAGAAGAAATTTCTGAGTATCAAGCTGACAGATATACTGTAAGCAGCAGCAGTGAAATTGATGGCACATGTCGGATTTGAAATGATAGCCAACGGTAATGCACCTAGGATGTTCATATGGAAAATGGTCCAATTATTCAACATCTACTTCAGTGCAGACAATCTTCAACAATGCCTTGCCAATCCACCAAGCGAAAGTTGACCGGATTCTTTGATTCATGCAGAACTTTGACTTTGATAACATATCACCTTATGGAAGTTCTACACATAGGACAAATCCAAGAAGCTCTTCTCCGTAGAGAAGCAAGGTAAAATTATGGAAGGACATGATGTTATTCATTCTGGTGATGCTCTTGGCGTGTCTTACACGGTATATTTGCGGAACATGTGCTGCTACCATCTGCAATTCCTGCTGCACAGTCAAAAGTCAAAGTCAAAGGTCATGATGTGCAAACTGTGGATGGAGTACTGTGTGAATCGTATTAGGCTGCATGTTTGGCATTGGAACTTCTCGAAAGGGAATCAGTGTAATGAGACTTTAAAGGAAGCAACAGAATCAGATTCCCCATCAAAAATTAGAACGCTACAATTATCCTTGCATGTTGTCATGTAGCTGATCCACGTACTGTATGGGAAAACCACAATACAACATGGCTGAAGACAGCCTTAACCAAACGCAACAAGAAAGTAATGAATTGACATTTGATTTTAATGCAGACATGTACAATGAAGCGTTGCCCACAGTTGAGGACAAGGTTCTAGACACGACAAGAAACATTTGTCAAAATTTGGAAATCTCATTCCTTCACACCAAACATCAGGAAACCTGACTCAAGAAACGCAGCATGAGTCTTATAATTGGACAATATGAACGAGTACATCAAAGAGATTGAGTCTCTCCTCGGAACGACCAAAAAGCTAGTTACAACGAAGTCTTCCTACATTTGGATGAGAAAATAGGTGCCATTGCAATTATTAATGAAGTTGTTGGAATGCACGAGACATTTCTCATCAATTTTCTGTTGGGAAAAATCCGAAGACAAAACCCGAGGACAAGAAAGTACTTGCTATCACCTCTTCTGGAATCGCTGCATCACTGATAACAGGTGGAAGAACTGCTAATTCAATGCTTTCACTTCTTATTGTTCTAGTTAACAATGAGATTCAAGTGTGCGGCATAAGAAGGGGACCTGGGAAAGCCAAACTCTTACAGGAAAGGAAGGCAGTCTGCTGGGACGAAATCTCCGTGCTGCATAGCACGAACTAAAGGCATTGGATCGAACACTTAAAGATATTCGACACAATGGAGATAGCCTTTAAAATGCCTCGCGACTTTAGAATTGAGGAGATATGCCAATGGCCCCTTGGCTGGTCCCAAGTGGCTTTTTTCACATTATGTCTGGCTTCCCTCCCAAAAATTACATTTCACCAGCAAGGTACTTGCAGGAGTTCCGCCGGCTGTTTTATCCGTACTCCGGATATTGGCAGCATTTCAACAATGGGTTGAAGCCAGACGCTGGCGTGGCATATGTTTATGTGCAAATATGAGTCTGTTTCACATCGCTTTCCACCAGGCTATTTTATGTTTTCGGTGGAGCGTCTGGCACTCGGTCTGGCTGTTAAATGAATCCTTGATCTTCGGGGTACGCATGTTATCATTTTTAGTGATTATAAAAATTTTATTATTATAATTATTGTAATTTTTAGTGATTATCCTTGGTAACATACAACCCTCAAAAACCGCTTGGCAGGTTCTGAGAAGGTGAAAGGTGGTGTTAGCCCGATGGTCACACCAACCTTATTCATTGCTTTCTTTTGAGGGTGTTTATCCCTCCTGAATGTCGTCGGTATCGCCGGCCACTCATGATACATCACGTTCTTGTTCATTGTCACCATCTTGATGGGATTCGTTGCCATTTCCACTTTCTGTGAGACATGGCAGTCAGTTGGGTGACGATTCTGTCCTCCCCCTTGGGTTTTTCAATTTATCCTGGAGGTACAGACATACGATATGCTCTAGATTTAGGGTTTGGTTAAAATCTTTGCAATGTGTGGCCAGTAGCATCCCGGGCCACTGAACTGCAACTGAGAATGTGGGCAGGAGATTTCGGGTAAACACTTTCTGTAATTCCAATAGGCAAAATGGGGGATGAAATCAAAAAAGTCATCACAATTATGGAGATATGCCATTGCCTAGTGTATGAAGCTTAACACAAACATGCAATCCACAAACTGCAGTGTTCCAAAGTTTCCGGAGCACTTACTAAGCATTTGCAATGGAAACGGAAAGGTTATGTGAAGATTACTGCGCGCTTTATGTCCAAACGTTGAGAGTTTAACAGAAAACTGCTGCTCCAATCTAAACCAAAACATTCTAAGTCAGAAATGGCTACAGGAGTAGCACTGGAACCTACCAACTTGGAAGTTGATGAAATCAATTTTCCAATGAAAGCAACGATGCCAGGAGATGTGGGAACATTTCACGCAATTGATAAGACCTTGAACGAGGATGAAACAATCAATTGACCACATGAATTTCTCTATTCACTGAATCCTAGTGGAGTTCCGCAACATGCATTAAAGGAATACTAAACCCTCAAACATTTAATCTTTATATCATTAGTTTAGGTACCGGAGATAACGTCAAGAGGCATCCAACGTCAATAGGTGCTTAAGCTTTACGAATTTGTAAACGCCAGGTTTAACCAGATGACGCATTCGTAACTCCCAGTCGCTGGAGAAAATTCTCACATTCCAGGCTGTCGGCCTCACCTCCACAGGTGCCAGAAGCAAAACTGCATTCCCTGGGGTTATCGCAGCTTGATGCAGCACAAGAGGAAGGGAATGACTGTGCCGCAACTAGCTTCAAGAAAACTGACGTCACTGCCCTCCATGGCATGAGCTCACGCCCTTTCTCGTCGGGATAGGTGGCAGTTGTTTATATTCATTTCTCCGTTATTATCAAGGAAGCGAGATTTTGTAGCCCTTAAAAGGATTTTTAGCATGTTAGGTAACATAAAAAAATTGGAAAAGTGAAGGTTTAGTAAAGTATTCACCTTGAAAATAGGAAATCCAATCATGTTGCTGCGAAATCTTAATCCACCTCAACGGTGTAATGGCAGATGCTTGATGATAAAAGCATTGCACACGTGCGTCGTAGAGGCAACGTTTCTAATAGTTTCTTCCAAGGGTGAAATGTTTACATTCCGCGCATTCCATTAATTCCAAGTGATTTACCATTTCAGTTCAAGCGACTACAGTTCCCGCTCCGCTGGCCTTTGCCATAATGATCAACAAATCTCAAGGACAGTCACTCCCAGTTAGTAGAATCGACTTGCGAGAAGAATGTATTTCTCATGGACAGATGCATGTGGCAGCATCAAGAGCTTCAAATCCATCGACATTATACGTATTGCCGGATCATAATAAAATCAACCAGCAATGTTGTTTACAAACAAGTTTTGAGGTGAACCTTTAGCATAGTTTTGAACGCAAGTTAACCACCCTTCAGATTTTGATTTGTCATACAAAAAAAACAACAACTTTACCTCACTTCCCCGTATTAGGGTGGGTTTACGCAACCACTCTCAACGAAATATCCCCGTTCACTAGCTTCTACTTGGTTAATACTAAAAATACCGACTGCTACTGACCTTTATTGGAACATACAGCTTTCGAGTTGTCTACACGTAGTAACCATGGCAACAACGTGGATGCAGATCCTCTCCCCGTGCCTCGCAACATGAAGTACGAAGCGTGCAGCATTACAGCGTCGATTTACGACAGCAAGAAAACAATTTTTACTGCACTACAAGAGGGTGAACTGATTTCTGAATGCCAGCATTCGATGGTTTGTTTTCGCCTCGATAACCCCGAAATGGGCGCCATGTTGGATTTTGAATTCTCACTGCGAGCAGCTGTTTATTCTACCATCATCTGATCTAGGCTGTTGTTCTTTGTGCGAGCATAGCAAATTTTGGAAATAGCGAGAAATGACAGCAATGTTGTTACAATGTTAAAAATTACAGTTTTATAATGCATTTAATAGCTTTACGTATTGCCGTATTCATGTGGTAGAAAGTGGACATCAATCGCAAATAAGTAACGGTTGACTAGTAAATAACGTTCGGCAAGCAAGAAAGTTTAGCAGCATAAATATGCCCTTATGATTCCGGGAGAAGGCGGGTACTTCAGCTAGTCAATTATATCACGCTGGTAATACGTAGTAATTACTGCTAGGTACCACTCTAGTCTTGTCTCATTTTTTACAAAAATGTCACTTATATCACAATGGTTGTGAGTGTCTCATTTTAAGCATTGTGTTTACACCCTAAAAACACTGCACTGATAGTACACATTGTGTACGCACTCAGCATTTGAGTAATTCCGACCAATTTAATACTTCGAAAATATGTATATACCGAGAGCACACAATTCGTATTGTGGCTGAGCTGAGACACAGTAATGTGTACTACAAGTACCCAAGGGATGATATATATAGAGAGCAGTGACATTTGCCGCCATATTGGCACCAGTATGGGTTTTGGAGGGCATAACTACAAGGTGCACTACATAAAAATGGAGGGAAAAACGACGGAAGAGCGGATATTTCTTAGGCTTAAAAGAACGTTGTTTTCTCCAACAACAAAAATCGCGCGTTTTAGGTCTAAGAAAAATCACTCTTCACAGCATTGGTTTCAGTATGACGCCCTTCTGTTTCTCTCTGCAGTGCCCCTCGCAGCTAACCCATTAAGGCTCCGGCATAGAGTTATACACAATAATACTACGTTGTGTCACTGCCCTATTGTAGATTTAAACAGACAGATGCGTTTATTACACTCCAAAGCTTTACAAAGCATTAATCTGAGTCATAGAATAGACTCGTGTGCACCAAACATAGAACCATATAGAAAAATAATTAAGGTATCAGTTGGTAGCAAGTTCTGCATGAAGTAGTATAGTAGGAATACGTATAGTAGGAATATACGTAAAATTAAAACATAAAAAAAAAGTAAGTCAAGTGTATATCTACATAGTCATATTTTTAATAGATACTATACCACACGCCATGGCGGTTTGCTGTGACGTGCACATCACGTGACTGGGCTAGTCCAATCAGACGGCCAAACAGCCGTTGTTCTCGTTCGTCATTGGCTAACTCATGGTGACGTCACAGCAAACAGCCGTTGCGCATGGTTTAAATAGAAACAATAAGGATGCTAAACGTTACCAGTAAACAATATTTCTAGGTCAGCAAGCCCATCAATCCATTTGCGACCTTTGACTTTATTGAGCTTAAAGACCCCCAGGGATCATGTGCTCAGAACTAACCTACTTAACTAGCTTAACCTAACTTGAAAACTAAAACAACTTGCAAACCAAACAACCAAACAACCGCACCTAACCCCGTAGTGAAACCCCACGTAATGTACCAATCCAAACCGGGGGGGGGGGGGGGGGAGCAATCAAGTAAAACGGCTCGTAGCCTTGCAAAAGTCTAACACTAACCTAAGTGAACGTCGCATTGACGCCAAATGTGAGGGCACCTCGAGGATTTAACACATAGGGACGTCC
The DNA here is from genome assembly GCA_023313725.1 of Lithobius niger. NCBI lineage: Eukaryota > Metazoa > Arthropoda > Chilopoda > Lithobiomorpha > Lithobiidae > Lithobius > Lithobius niger. Next base: position 9,657 of record JAHWFP010080604.1, read on the forward strand.
TCATCGCCCATTGGTCGGCGTCGGTGTGCTGCCTAAAGAGCACATGACAAAAGAACAAGCCGTGTCAGTATGGCTCAGCGGTAGAACCTCGGTCTTTGATTTCAAAGGTCGTGGGTTCGATTCCCCGCTCCCGCAGTCTGACATATCGGTCCAAAAAGGCAACGTAAATAGGTTTGCATCCGTATTTATTTAACAAAAGAACACGTTGAACAGTCTCGGTCCCCGTACCACAGACACAGATTGGTGAGTCACACCACACAAGCCGGTAAAGGTGCGCCCGCAGCTGATCATGTCCCATGCGCAGCCTTCAGACCAGGCCATACGCTGCAGGTGCCTGATAGCGACAGGTAGAGGTTGACGGGTGTATTTCGTAGAGCATACGCCCCGCGGTACACCTTCGATTTGAAACAATGAGCTGACAGGGTGGTTTTAAAGTGAAATCGTAGAGCATTATAAATCTTTGGCGCCTGATAAAGAAAGCATTTATGTAGAATTTCCCGTCTAGATTTCGGCAACGCAAATCGTGATTATAAGATCTAGTGTTAAAAAGTGCAACAGTTGTGTGTTCAACAGCTTTTTGAACACAACCTTGGTTTTCTCAACGTACAGTTGCCTAAGGGATAATACGTTATCCGATTTGAATAGAGGGGTGGACGGCGTCGTTTATTTATGGGTGCCCGTAGCTTCAATAACCTTTTTTTTTTTTTGTAGCCTAGAGTAATTAATGGTTTCAAGTTAGTAATACAAGTTCCACGGCAGCTCGTGATTGTGACAATGATATTTTTGGGTCGTGCGTGTAATCTCAAAGGCAATCACTAACTTCAAAAAAAAAAAAATAATAATAATAGCTTTCAATCCGTTCTTTCCGTTTCGTAACGGCTGTTCAATATTTACTAACAAAAGCCAACCATACGTAAGAAAGCTTCAGTAATTAGGAAACATGTTATTCTTTTGTGAATTCTTGCCTACGAAAACAAAAGAACTTTCAACAGGACGAGAAAGTGAGAAAAAAAAACCGAAACTTCAAAGAGAGGGAAGAAAAAAACGGAAAACGAAAACCAGAAATTGAAAAAATCTCAGACGAAACAGATTTCGAGCGTTTCTGTTCCCCTTCAATTTCATGCAATACCGATGGCTTTGTTCCACTTTAAAATCCGATATTTTGTTTTACTCATTCACCTGAAATAATTAATTCAGAATGAAATTTAACTTCTTCCGCTTCTCAACAGACGAAATCCCACCTAAACTCCCGCGAGGAAAAAAAAAAGAGAAAGAGAGAGAGAGAAAAAAAAAATAGGAAACCATTACGACAAGACTCCATTCCAAACGGTAAATCCCAAATAGTTCCTGTTGGAATTAAGAAACCATTGGAATGGAAGCATCGGTAAATTAAAACGCCTACTTCTCTAGGTCTTCCTTTCACTGAAAACTTGAAGTTAAAGCTTCCTTTCATCTAAGTCCAAAGAACCGTTGTAATTCTGGAAAAAAAAATTCGCTCTCGAAGGTGTTGCATGTAGTTTATGATGCTGTTTTCTTAACGTTGAAATAACGTCCAAACCAAAAGAAACTTCGCATCCTCAAAGCGTAATTATGGTCAAAATATGAAACAAAAATCAAATTTCTTAACAACAATACATAAAGCATTTTAAAACCCTTGACACAACTCACAGGACGAGATATAAACACCACTGGCAACTGATATTTCGGGACATAATGCCACTGGTCCCATTATCAAAGAAAAAAAATAAAAAGCCTGCAGAGCTAAAAGCAGGAATGATGGTTTTATCTTTGGCAGTGGTGTTTTTCTCTCGTCCTGTGCGTTGTGCCAAGTGTTTTTAATGGGTTTAACTGATGTACGCACATTTAATCTGATTCTAAACCCATAAAAGTTACGCTTGCAGCTTAATTATGCTGTGTTCAAGATTCCAAAGAAGAACAAATACAAACAAAAACTATTCAAAATACTCTTGAGTAATTGGATGCAAGCCAAGTTGAGTCCAGATGGAATCTCGCGACTGATCTAGAAACACGGGATGCAAAAGCAGAATTGTAAGTGTGCAGTGCTGGGCTGTATACATTTTTTGTGAGGTATATTATAACCCATCCAAAGAAAATCCGTAGAGGTTTCACTGTTACCCTACAAAGTATGTTACCAAGAGAAAGCTACCTAGCATTGCACTGCACTCCTACGATATTCCTCCGCAGAAGGCCTTAACAGAAGAAAGCAGCCCATAACCCCTACATACACCTTATCAAAGAAAAGCTATCCAGCACCGCTCTGCACCCAAAGGATTCGAAGGGTTTTAGCGAGCGTTAACCGCACCCGGTCATCTGCCCGACGAAGCCCTAAGGCCCAATATCTGCAGCACCCGGAATGGATTCCCAGGAGGTCACCCACCCAAGTACCAATCGGGGCCAATGTACCCTACTACATCCCATAACAGAAAAAAGCTGTCTAACACTGCGTTGAACCCAACAATAAACCTCAGCTGCAAAAAGATGCACATCGCTGCACCCCTGCAATACGTATTATCAAACGAAACTGGCCAACACTGCACTCCTACAATACACCTCAACAGAAGAAAGTTACTCAGCAGTGCAATGGAGCCCTATGACACGTCTCAACACAAGAAAACTGCCCAATACTGCACCCATACAATGCAGCTTATCAACAGAAAGCTGCCCTTCAATGTATTGCGCCCTGCAATACGGTCCAACAAAAGAATGCTGCCTGTAGTGTCCGCGGCCTATCTTGAGGTCGCCCCAGAAAGACCACAAATAATCGATTGTATGTTGTTGGTGGCAGAGTGCCTTGTTGATATCCAAAATAATTACAAAAACAATGGCGGCCGTCGATTACAGACGGCCCCACCAGGAAGATGTAGCCGATCGGGAAATACCCACAGGACTCAAGATAAGCCGCGCACACAATAGCACTACACCCCAACAGCATGCCTCAACAGTAAAAACTTTCACAGGAACTGCACTGCACCCCTACAATGTATCTTATCAAAAGAAAGCTTCCCAGCATTTCACTGCACCCTTACAATACGCTTGAAAAGAAGAAAGATGCCCAACAGTGCACCCTTACAATTAACCTTTCCGAAAGAAAGCTGTCGCACATTGCAGTATTCCATACAATATGCTTCAAAAGAAGCCTTGCACTGGGCCTTGCACTGCACTGCACCCAAACAGTTTATTCAACAGAAATACATCTGGCTTCAACAGAAGAAGCTGCCCAGCACCCCAACAATACGCCTTATCAAAGAAAAGCTGCTCAGCACTCAACTATGCCCTTCAATGTGCCACAACAGAAGAAAGCTGTCCAAGTGTCCAGCACTGCATTGAACCCCAACAATAGGCCTCAGCTACCCAGAACCCAGAACCTATTAGGTGAACCTAACTGTCCAACACTGCTCCCCTACAATAGAGCTTACCAAAATAAAGTTGCATAGTAACGCACTGCATCCTACCCTCAACAGAACAAAGCTGCCACGCACTGCACTACCGCAGACGACGCCTACCTACACTGCTGCCCTACAATACCCCTTATCAAACGACAGAACTGCATTGCATCCATACAATAAATCTTATCAAAAAAAAGCCATCTAACACTGGGACGCATCCTTCCAATAAATCTTAACAAGAAAAAGCCACTTAACACTACAATGCACCCTTACAATACATCTTATAAAAAGAAAGCTGCCGCGACCCGCACTTACTATACCTTATGAAAACAATGCTGCTCAGCACCTTTTCAGAAGACCCATGGTCAACATCCAGAGATGTGAAGTGCAGTGTTGGACATCTTTGTACAATAAACCTTTTCAGAAGACCCATTGTTAACATGAAGAGATGTGCAGTGCAGTGTTGGACATATTTGTACAA
>JAHWFP010080606.1:0-12938 GCA_023313725.1 Lithobius niger
TTTTTTAAGCATATTTTATGTAGCACTTTGGCTTTTTTCTCGTTTAATCCGTGGCGTGTGCTTAGCGTTTTAACATCAAAATTTAGCAACAGCATCTAAACCATCTTGCACATGTGTTCGATTCGCGTATACGATAAAATGACGTCACACTGTCTTTTGGTCATTATGAGATGGAAGCTGAGCATATTCCTATAGTTATAAACTTTATGCCGTGCTAGCTGAAAATCCAGAACTTTCAGTTTTTGCTATCCCAGTCAACTTCCAGTAACGGCTGGGGCGTTTATCTAAATGTTAAACCAGGCAATTGTATTAACCCTTGCTACATGAATTATACAGGAAGCTTTTTTTCTTTAGGCCCTGTGCCAGTCGTGGGATTGGAACCGTCGTTCGCTTGTTCTGGACGTCATAACGATGATGACCACTGGGTCCAAGGCCCTTGCACAAAGCTCACGCTGCGTCTTGAACTGTTTTTTGACCGAAGTGGTACGATGCCAATTGCATGACTTTTGCGGTAGATGGTTAAATAAAAAAAACAACGTGTCAATTTTTATGAATCTAATATGACGCGTGTCCATTTTAACGCACAATACACAAATTAAGACCAGCAACACCCCGAAAAGTCAGACGCTGCCTTTTTAATTCAAAAATCGGCAAAAGCGAGGAAAAAAAGATGGGGAAACTACAAAATGGCGTCACACCTGCTGACGATCGACACGCAAAACCAATCAGCTGCCATCACGTGACCGAACTGACCTGTCGCGATTGGCCAAGAGAAAGTCGATAACGAGGCGACACGAACGAACGGAACAACGCCATCTGGTGACAAAATGCGGCCGGCAGCTGCTACACGCTTATAAACTCACAGCTCTTAAATATAAAAATATGAAAAAACAATTCAAAAACACACACACTGACAATAAGTGCTAAAAATTTGAACACGTCACTGCAACCAACTCCCCTCCTCCATCCATGTTCGACATTATTAAAACAAAAAGATTTAACAACAAATAAAAATAAACAAACAAAAACCCTTTGCCAAACGAGCGTCGTAAACGCATCGCTTAAGGACGGGAATTGTGTTGTGAAGCAGACCAATAAAATTGTTAATAAGCAAACGGGAGAATAATAAATAGTTGTTTTGCCGGCAGCTGTTGTAGCACTCCCACTGGCCCTGGACGAGCTGCCGACCGTAAAATCGAAGACGGGACCGGATTAAGTCAGCGCAAAACAATAATTGAATTGTCAGCCCGTGCCTTTAACACTTGCAACGCTTGTGACGTCGGGGCGCCATAATAGCTGCACTTGCGCGAACGAAGCACAGATCGGATTAGAGACACGAAACAACATTCCAACAACATGCAATGATCCCTTAAACCTTAACCAGAATGAAAGCTTAAGTCTTAGAACAAATAGAGACGAAAACCTCTCCCCCCCACCCCCACCACGTTTTTTTTTTTCGTTCTCATTCAGGTTTGTTGTATTTTAGCAAAGAGGTAATAAGGCTGACATTCACTTGTTGAACAAGGTTGAATGGATATGAATATACTGTACAAGGGTGTCCGTAAAGCGAGTAGGGATCGGCCGATATGACTTTTTATCGATACGATACGATACCGATGAAGGGTAAACCAGTCCTATACAACCGATACGATACGGATGCCGATGTCGACACCGATAATAATAATAATACAAAATCGCGACTAAAAGTTTAAATTGCATACAAAAAATGCCACTTCGGTTTCTGGTTTTGCGTGGGTTCCAACTGTTGAGATTATCCACAAAGTTCTGTACAGCAATAACAGCATTTTTACTCTTATTCCTACTTATGGCTTCAGTACATTCATCTTCTCAGTTAGAATTTAGTTGTTGGTTGTAAAACTTAAAGAGCATGGAACCGTCACGTGCTACATTTTTATTACAAACTGAGCAAATGGCTTTCCTTTTTTCACTTGGTTATTGCTTTTGCCACGCTTGGTGTTAGTTTTTCAGGGAAGACAGTTGTTTCTTGGCATAACAAATATCTGTATCGGAAGCCTTATATTGGTCCGATACCGATATAGCAAAAATACCGATAAATACAGATTATACCGATTCCGATATCAATATCGGACTATCCCTAAAAGCGAGGGGTCCGACAACGGCTGAAATCTCTTGCGCTCTCTGATTTCGGATTTGCAAATCTTTGTGAAATTTGCATATGCACGTGAAATCTTCAAATCATTACTGCAAATCTGTACAACCTGCAAATCGTAGCAAATCAGTGCAAATCGACACGAAATCTGCAAATCTGCTTCCAATCTTCTTGAAATCTGCAACTCCTTGCGAAATCTTCAAATCCCAAGTAAAACCGGCAAATCGTTGCAAATACGCAAATCTCTGTAAATTCTGCAAACCAGTGTAAATCAACACGAATTCTGCAAATCTTGCTTGCAAATCCAGTAAAATCTGCAAAATCCACACGAATCACTGTAAATCAGCAAATCTAAATGAAATATACAAATCCAAGCGAAATCTTGAAAATCCACACAAATCTTGAAAATCTGTGCAAGTCAGTACAAATCTTGCAATTCGTACAAATCTTGCAAGTCCGTGCAATTTAAGAAATTTATTACAATTGATGAGATATCTTAATCAAATCTAGTCTCCGTACTAAGTGGTCACAAACGTTTGCTACCACATTGCATGTGTGTAAATTTCAGGTACCACGTTGATGATAGCTATTGTTTAAAGAAACTAAAATCGGCTGCCTCTCAAGAGAAGGCACAATGTGTGTCATGGTTTATTGAAACGAAATCGGATACGCAGACTCGGCGAAACTTCAGGAACTGAGTATGGAAGAGATCCACCATCACGTCTATCAATTCGTGCATGACACACGAAATTTATGGAAACCGGGACAGCGTTGGCACATTGTGCCTTCTCAACGTGGTATACGTGAAATTTACAAAAATACAATGCGTTTACAAACTTTGATAAACCACTTAGTACATAGACCAGACTTTATTCAGATAAAAAAAACAGTCTAATCTTTGGTGAACCACGAGTTCACCAAAAGATTATATTACGAGGTGCACATGGCTATGAATGTGTATCATTATCAGGTAGTATATAATGATATACAAGGTGTCCAAAAAGTATCTTTACAGTTTAAGAAATTTATTACAAAGGCAATTGATGAAATATAGGAATAAACTTACTTACTTCTATATTTCATCAATTGCCTTTGTAATAAATTTCTTAAACTGTAAATTGGACACCCTGCATATCATAATATATGCCATGTGCACCTCGTAAAAATCAGTGCAAACTCGTGGTGCACCAAATATTGACTGCTTCTGGTGGCGACAAGTTGGGTAAAAATTAAACTTGTTCTAATCATTCAAATTATTAGGATGCAATGCAAAAAATGGCGATGTGAGTTATAATACCTACTTGTTATAAGGACGCTTTGGGTCTTATAATGAGGTTTCAGGCGTTGTAAAGCAGAATGTCCACAAACGCAACGTCTAAAAATCAGTTTTCCAAGGAAGAATATTTGTAGATGTTGCGTGTTTAAACGTCTACAGAATGTTGTAAACCAAAACGTCTATAAGTGTTGTAACCCACAACATCTATAGGTGTTGTAAACCATAAAAATTCTTTAGGGGGAGGACAGGGAAAATTTTTTGCGATTTACCAGTAACCTACATCATTAAAATCATACGATGTGCGTGCGTGCATGTTTGTACCTCTACTCCTCTGGAACCAAAGCACCTACAAAGATGGGAGTAGGACCAAACGAAAGATAATTAAATTTCGCTTTTAATAGGCTTATTTTCATCGCTATAACTTGATATTATGACCCTCAAATATGCGAAAAACCCTTAAAAAATAACGTCGAAGTGTGTTTTATTAAACCCTAATGATGTTTGTTCATGACGTCATAGTTTGTTCATGAAAACCTCCTCGAGCAAAGAGAGATGATCTGGAAAAGGATGCACGGACGACGTATTTTGCATCACACCACATATACATCTTAAAATCGGTTTTGTATTAACTGACTTGATGCAGGAAAAAATCAAAACAATAGATTTGGTTTTAATACGGTGCCAAACATTCGTGTTTCTGAAGCACGGAGGTGCGTGGATTGAACGAGCAAACCGAGCGATTTCCACGTAAACTAAACCTTTTCAATGTGTGTCTCGCTTTGCTCTATCAAGCTTTCATCTCTCACCTTCGTAGGAGATTACATCTGACGTTCTGCAGATGTTTCTCCAAGTGAGGGATCATCAGAAAGTCAAGTGATGGAAAAATCTGTACTAAGCAGGACGTAAAGAATAATATTCTCAAAATAAGTGAAACAAGAAAACCAATATAAAGTATATACTAACACAAATTACAAGTGATGTGTGGTTCTGGACGGTTACATTGATTCAGTCACATCTCTGAGGAAATGTTTGCGCTGATTGAGTGAGCGAAAAAAAATCAGCGTTCATCATCAGAAACAGCGCTTTTCTGATAAATTGCTTGATCTTTTTTCGTAACTCCTTGGATGTAAAAAAAATAATATTGACCTTCTCTTGAGATAACCGATATCGCTTACTATACTCTTATAGTTTGCTTGATCGTTCTTTATGTGGAAGATCTGTCAGTATCATAAGTGTTGCAGCAAGAAGTCTCTTCGAGCGCAGCGAGACGACGCGGAATGAGCGAGCGAAGCGAGGGACTCCGCTAGTATTTTTTAGGTGTTAGAAGTTTTATGCGACATCACCCCATTTGACTTTAGTACGATAATTGTATGGATTTTAAATCAGAGGTGGCCTTCACCCCCCCCCCCCTTCCTCTCTCCTACAGGATTTTGGATAGGTCGCCGCCCTCGTAGCAAATTCAGAATGTGCTAACATGTCTGGAGAAGAAACACCCACAGATACAACCGTGCATATCGATTCCACAACTCCAAAGTGTTGACACATTGTCGTTCACACCAGCCGACCTCAGCCTAATTTAACTTACTCCCATTAATGTATACGTACAGTAGAACACCCCCCCCCCCCCCCCGGGCCCTCCCACCTACACACAGATGAAAAAAACAACAATGTTATGCAAAGTTTCTGAAACTTAAGCTATTGTAGAAGAACCTCATTTCTTTTACAAAGCAATCTAGATGTAAGCGGTGGCAGACGAGACTCGAATAGGTTACCGTCGACTTTCTAACGCGGGAAGGTTGACATAACCCCCGGTACATTTTCCCATTACATTGAACATGCACGAACACTTGGGTGCGCCGATCTGGAATAGCAGTTGGACGTCACCACAACCTTAAACCCTAAAGAGTAAAGTGCAGCCAGTAAATTGTAGGTCTATCACTAACGACAACACTCATGGACACGCTTCATACCAAAAGCTTACGGGAAGTCATGGTTTCAAGTCGAAGCACCAGCAAGTTATGAGACCTGCATCATGTAGAGCTTGATGGCGTCTTGAAAGTTCACTCGGAAGTTCCCTCGGAAGTTCACGTTTGGTATAAAATCCTTCTTTTAACATTGGACTTACTCGACGCTCAGTGTTGCACGTGACCTATAATTTATTCGACATGGCCGCTAAAAATTAATCAAGTGGTTCTCACGAGTGGCACTAACAAAAAAATTAACGCGAGCGGGCGGTGGTTTTTTCTTTTTTTTTTGACGTTTTATTCGGGCTTTTTCAGATGCGGGCGATGGCTTTTTTTTTTACCAAGCAAAATAAAATCTGTACGGTACATATGGTCATCTGCTCTAGGAAATGTTTGGTGAAAATGCTGATGCGTGATCGGATTTTTGTTTTTAAACTATGTTGTAAAAAAAACGTTTCGTGCGTTAAGAAAAGAAAAAAAAACCATGCGTGCGCTCCTGAGAACCACTTAATTAACTTTTAGTGGCCTGCTCAAAAGTTAGCCCAACCAGTTTTGATGGGCATCTTTCGACTAATTTATTATATATATATATATATTTTTTTTCATTAACCATTCGTCGTCATTAACGAAGTTCGGAATTACCCTTTGCGAGTTTTGTTTGGACAGGCGTTCAGTCATAAAACCCAGGCTAATAATTCTTCTGGAAAAATTTGCGTTCCTCCTAGTTCGTCGTACAATAGACAAACCCCCATTTTTGCTGTGAAGAGGCGAATTACTAAAATTTCACTGGCAAGAGGTTCGGCACTCGTTTTTACGAATTACGACTACATTCGTTAAGTATTTTTGTATTTTGTATTTTAAGTATTTTTGTATTTTTGTGTATTTTTGTGAGTATTTTTGTGAATTACATGTTAATGGCAATTTTCGTTTTATTATCGACTTCCATTACCTTTTTCAAGTTAGGACTGAACCCATAACTTTCCCTTCCTTAGAATTAAACGGCCTAATGCCCCCAACACCGAACTTATCACAGACGATACCAGTTCATTAATGTACTGAAGGAAGAACATATTGTCAAGGACTTGTCCGCCGTCCTAGCAGGGGCGTCGCACGCCATTAAAAATTTTTTTTGGGGGGGACACAAACCTTTCCAGCTCGGGGGTCTGTGGGAGCGCTGTAAGCTCCCCAGCGAGGTCCGGGGCGGAAGCTCATGCATTTTCAATGATTTTAATGAGTTCCAGACAGCTGGAAGACCCAAATTGACACTTTTTAAAAAGGGAGAGGTGGCGCCAGACGGCCGGCCGACCGCACACAACCCAAAATCGTCTTTATTTTTGCAAAATTGGTATGCGGCTGGGAGGGGGTGGGGGCCTTGCCCCAATGGCCGGACGCCCCTGCGTCCTAGTTTATTCATCATGACCGCTGGCTAAAAAATCCGTTTCGACTTGCTCTTTTTTCGTTTTTTTGCCCCGTCGATTTGTCGTGTTAGTGTTGCTGTTTTTATAAGCTAAGTTAGCAGTTGCATTTGCAGAATTTCACCCGTTAGTGATAGAGCTTCGCTGCCAACCACTTTCTTGTAAAGCAATGTGGAAGCAACGCTGCACCCATGTAAAAGCTTTACACAAGTACCATTTTAAAGACCCAGCACCTGGTGGGTTGACATGGTGGCCTGATGGAGTTGGGAAGGTGATACCCCCCCCCCCCCCAACCCCACCACCCTCCCAGGGCCTGCCTGAATAGATTTCGTCTACAATGGTTTAAAAAATTGCCTGAAGGATTTGACATGGGTCTGGCAGAGTTCCTACCATAGTCAGCGCCGGCCAGTGTAGTATTAGAGAGAATACAAGCCTTTTAACGGTTATGGGATATACTCCGGACAAGATTTCAATTCGGTGTTCTTTACAGCTATCCTCGGCTTCCAAAACGTTCATAAATGGACAGGACAGGAGTGTCGACCACCTCACGACCGATTCCTGGATCTTAGTTGGCGTAATTGGATACTTGCACGTTGGCTTCTGGACGTATGATGGTGGTTCGCACCGAGTACAACATGATACCAGTAATTATTTACTATGCCGAATTCTACAACGTCCAGTATATATTCTTCCACAGTGCACAAAAGTTTTACATTTTAATGTTTGGAATGCATTGCCCGCTTATGTCGGTAATGTCATTCATTACTCTGGCTCTATTCAAGACCAGACTGCGACCACTGAATCTTTTTAATTTTTTTTCTGGAATTTTAATTTGATTTTGCGTGTGACACTCATAAACATGCTTGGGGACCAAACGAGTTTTTGTTTTTTAAGCATTTTAAGCGCTTTAAGCATTTTTAGCATTTTTTGGCGTTGAAGTGGTACGTTTTACTTGTAATTGTGGGCGGATTAATCATTAGTTAAACATTTTACGCATTTTAAGTGTTTATTATGTTTTACTGGTAGCTGTGGGCGGAATAAGTATTATTTAAGCATTTTAAGCAATTTTAAGTGTTATGTTTTACTTGTAATTGCGGCCGGATTAAGCATTATTTAAGCATTTTTAAGTGTTATTGTGTTTTGCTTGTAATTGTGGGCAGATTAAGCATTATTTAAGCATTTTACGTATTTTTAAGTGTTATTATCTTTTACTTGTAATTGTGGGCGGATTAAGCATTATTTAAGTGTTATTGTGTTTTGCTTGTATTGTGGGCGGATTAAGCATTATTTAAGCATTTTTAAGTGTTATTGTGTTTTGCTTGTAATTGTGGGTAGATTAAGCATTATTTAAGCATGAAGTGTTATTGTGTCTTACTTGTAATAATTGTGGGCGGATTAAGCATTATTTAAGCATTTTAAGCATTTTTAAGTGTTATTATGTTTTACTTGTAATTGTGGGGGATTTCCCTCCTGCGTCTCTTCTTCCACCGGATACAGTGTTATTATTATATTTTAAAATTATTGTCATTAGTGCCCAAAATATATAAGAGTTCTAATGTATCGCTACACGTGCAAATACAAGCAGTTAACCGAGTATTGTTTTCATTTAATACTCTCCAGCGCGTACACCATTTAAGTTTAAGGGACGAGGACAAAGGTTACAGTGACGGCCACAAAAACATCCAAGCGATGTGCCTCACCTAACGCATACAGCAAGTGGTCGACAACGGTTTTTTTTTGCTCTTCTGTCAATCGATTTAGACTGCTTACCATCCCCGGCCCCACCACGTTACACAAACAACCCTAACCCATGCAGCACAACCCACATCATCGTTTACACTTTAAAACACCTTTTGAGAAAGAAAAACGAAAACGAAATGATCGACAAAGTAAGCAGCCTATGCGGGTTTTGATGTTTCCAAACACAACAAAAGAATAAAAGTGTTTTTATATGCACCTTTACTCCACTTTAGTAGTCCTGCAAATGGGCCTATGTGGTCGTGAAAAAATACGAAAAACCAAACCACACTTCCACCCATCCTAAAAACAAACCTAAGGGAAACTAAGGCAAACCAAGGGAAGATTTTTGGCCTAATCTAACTTAAGCACCCGTTGTCACGCGCTCACGTCTGTTTGCAACAGATTAAAAAAAGACCGGCAATGAGTGAAACCTGTTAACCACACGATAGCAACGTTTTGGAACAAGGTGCCCCCTTCCCGAAACGAAATGTTTGACAATTCGTTGAAAAAAATATTTTATTTTGCAATGGGACCAAAGTTTTGGCTTTTAATGTTTTTGTGCACTCAATCCTGGAATATGCGAGCCCGGTTTGGTCGCCTTACTTGCTTCAGGATATTGGTTGATACTGAGTCTGTTCAGTGGAGGTTCACAAAGGCACTATACCAGGACTGGAAAATCTCACTTCCATCGCACGCTTACAGTCTGCAAAATTGGAATTGCTTGAGCTTCGATGCCTTAAAAGTGATCTGATTTTGACTTTTAAAATCATCCATGACAAACTTCCTCTGGCATTCCATTTTTTTGTTTAGCACAATAATACGCGCTCGACACATGGCCATTCACACAAAACTCAGAAGTCAACCTGCAAGCTTAAATTGTCGTGGAAATTTCTTTTCCCGTCGTGGGGTTGAGGTCTGGAACTCTCTGCCATAGTCTGCTGTCTCCTCTGCCACCATTGAAAAATTCCGTGCGGAATTAAACAACCAAAATCTGTCGAGGTTCTTGAAACGCAAACCATGTCGGGGTCCAACTTTAGTTTTTTATTACGTTTGGGTTATTGCTTTCTGTTCGTCCAACAGTTTACAATTGGTAACCTAAAAATTGCCATGCCTTGGTGTCTTCCTATAACTGTTATTTGTATCGTGCTACAGAGTGTCCGGTGTTGCTCTACGTAACTCCTGACACACTTTTAAAAGCTTTTTAGCATTCGTATGCTGTCCCACTAGGCTCGATGTTAGAGACTTTTTGTCCTGTTGTCCTGTTGTTCCTGCAACGAATTTGTTATTGAGGAGTTCCCTGGAAAAATCGCATAAAGTCACTTGTGCCCTTTTTTCACCTCCTAAAAAATCTGATAGAGTACCTTCCAGTCTATGGAATAAGGGCACAAACGGTAGGAAATCGACCAACAGAAGCGCCTTACAAGTATTTTTTTATTTAACGCTGGATGTCGCAGCGAGATGGCGCTGCTTTTCAACATGGTCGCCGCCAGTGCCACTGACAATTTTTCCGCTAATTTCCTATTTTCCTGAACATATCTGCTACAAAAATATGTTTTAAAAAGGAACATGAATATATATCCCATCAGAAAATGCTAACTTTCAAAGATTAAGCATAAAATACTAGTTCTCAGTTTGTTGCCCTTTTCTCAAAACATGTATTTTTCATTAATCCCCTTTTTCCAGGGAACTCCTCAATTAATATTATCACTATTATACGAAAAATGATACCGACACTATACAAAATTAGAGACTTAATAAACAATAAAATAAAAATAACAATATTGTGAAGCTTTAATCCTATTACAAATTAGATATTCATGTACAATATACGCAACCACATCGTAAGGATTAGTGGAAAGGCTTCAAAGGCTGAATAAAGCAGCAAAAGTATTTTTTTTTTTAACTTTAACGAAACTAAAAAAAAAAAAGGATAGATATATTTAGACAAAACAAACTCATGACAGTTAAAAAATATACTCAATTACACGATAATTACACAAAACTATTATAAGAAAGAATGAAAAAGATAGCAAAACAAGAAAAAAAACCACAATTGGTGAAAATTGCCAAATTACAGAAATTCATATAGCAAGAGAGATTGAATATTTTATAACATACATTTTTAACAAGCTGCCACAAGAACTGAGAAACCTGACACTAAGTAACATAAAATACAGGAGAAGAGATTATATACTCAAACAATAATTGTATATTTCCATGATTTTTTTTTAATATTTTTAATGTTTCAACTAGCGGAGTCGTTCGCTTCGCTCGCTCATTCCGCGTCGTCTCGCTACGCTCGAGGAGCTTTCATGCTACAACTCTTATGCTGCTGACAGACATTCCACATCTAAAACGATCAAGCAAATGATCAGAATGTAGTACGTGTTTTTTTTTTTTTAGGCTTCAGTTCATAAACAAATTAACTAGACAAAAAACGGCTTCGCCGTTTAGAAATCCAGCCCCCTTCTGCCGTGTGCCTAAACTGCCAATGAGCCAGAAGGCGAGACACGCGATTTCAACCCCAGTCGACCTTGGCTTGTAAATAACGCTCGAGGAGCTTTTATGCTACAACTCCTATATGCTTCTGACAGACATTCCACATCTAAAACAAACAAGAGACTGATAAAATACACGATAAGAGATTACATACTCAAACAATAATTGTATATTTCCATGATTTTTTTAATGTATTTAATGTTATAATGTATATTATGTTTTTATTGGCATTTTTTAAATGTATATTACGCACACTGACATATTTTTAACACTGCTGTTTTTTGCTTTTATTAATGAACTGTAACTTGTAAATCGTACACATACATATACTTTCGTATATAGTGCAGTGTGACAAAGTAATAAAGTATTATTATTATTTGAATGCTGTTGATTCTGTAATTAAACTGCAAAAGCGAATTATAAGAGCGATTAGTTCAAGAAACAAGTGACCATTCTTTTCCTATCTTTCAACAGCTGAATATTCTGCCAGTCCGCCATCTGTACGTCTTACAGAACTTTAATTAACATTCATAAAAACCGGTGTTCACTTCTCAACTCGCTAAGTTGCTCATTAGCAAGGAACGAATCCTGTTTATACGTTGTACGACCTAAAGTTGATAACTTCACAGATGCAGTTACAATCTGGGTAGTTATAATTCCTTGCCTCAGAAATGAAACACATTAATGTGCTGTTTTGTTCAGACAGTAACTTAAACCCAACTAGTTCGGCAGTAATCCACACACGTGCTCTACTGTTGTATGGGTGTTTAATTTGTATGACTGTCTATTTGTATTACATCGAAAATAAACAACTGTTAGCAACCTTACTAACTTTCAGTATCGTCGTAAAATCAAAATGGAAGCAACAACGAAGACAGGGTAAAACCAAATGGCGTGGTAAAATTAAGTTTTAAAAAATATATATTTAATTAATAAACAAAAAACAGAACGTTAAATGTTAAAAGTAACAGTCTAAAAATCAAAACCAAGAAGGAACACGGACAAGCTTCGAGAGTCAGGGTCTAGGTGCAAAACTTTATCAATAAGAGGCTTGTACGCATTAGACCCTTAATACCAGGTGGTTAATCCTACTCTATTCGGGCAAAACGTCTGTATGAACGGTTGTAGCAGGTTTTCTTTCATGTTTTTGGAATATTTTAAAGAACTTTAGAATTAGAACACAATTTTCTTGTGATGTTCGACATTTGACGTTTGTTTTAGAATTTTTGGTCATCTTTATACGAATTTCGTACATTTAAGGTAAATTAATTGATGACAACCAATAATGCTCTCTGCTGCGAATAAGCTGCCGTGTTACTAAACCGAAAGAAAAAAAAACCACATTTCAACTTGAAGGAATGCATGAAACGTTTTCAGCCTTCTGGGGATTCCACCACTTAATTGTAAAAAAAATTCTTTTCAGTTTTGGTATCTTCACTTTCTTTAAGAATTACCACTAAAGCGCGTTGTGCGTCGACTTCGTGTACAGGAGGCAAGATAAATAAATTTAATAAATAAATAAAAAAAAAACATGTCAACCTGAATTAAATTTCAAGCTTAGCCTTTAGGGAATACAACTCGCGTCGGTCTTCAAATAAGTCTTACTTCAAATAAGTACTTCAAAGCTGGTCCCCAAATACAGCATATCCCCATCCCTGTTTGCTTGTTTCGTTTGCTCAAAGGCTGTGCAAACGATGTTGACGATTCCAGCCCGTTGGAAATTGGTGGGGGGAGGGGGGGGGGGAAGGGCGGAGCGTTGGGGGGAAGGGGGAGGGAAGGTTTGTGTTTTGTCTTTGCCGCTTGCTCCAAACAGGGCCTTCATGTTTGTTAAATGGATAATTAAGGTGGGACGTGTGAATGAGACCAGCTGCGTCTCGCCGCCATATTTGTTTCTCTCCCTCACCACCCCGGCA
>JAHWFP010080607.1:1699-13004 GCA_023313725.1 Lithobius niger
GATAATCCAGAAAAAGCCCATGTTTTTTTTTACGGTCATGATAATCCAGAAAAAGCCCATGGTTTTTTTTTTTCCAAATGAATCCTGATTTTTTTTTTTAACAACGACCGGATGAAGAACAACTGAAGAACTTAAAATGCTCATGTGATTTTTTTATTTACGGTCATGATAATCCTGAAAAAGTCATGTTTTTTTTTTTTACGGTTATGATAATCCAGAAAAACCCCATGTTTTTTTTTTCAAATGAATCCTGATTTTTTTTTAACAACGACCGGATGAAGAACAACTGAAGAACTTAAAATGCTCAAGAAACAGACTGGAATTGTTTGGTAAATTAAATGCAAATATTAATTAATATTTGGTAATTAATGTTTGGTAAAGTCATGTTTGGTAATTAATGACTTGATGAGAACATACTGGGCCTACAAAAATTAATAAAAAAATTGTATTGTTTTGCCTTACTAATTGTTAGGCCTAGGCGTACTGTAACTAACATGGCGGTACCAGACATTTTTTAGACGCACGGTACCAAGCTTAGTACCCGCTACTCGGTTTTCTCCGGTTCTTGTGAATGAGGCGGTATCTGGTATTTTGGTGTTGTGGTGCCAACACCTGATTTTTAAATAATAGCCAGTTTTATTGTAAAGTGTGTTTTGTTATAGTTTTTATGGAACATTTTAAAATTTGTTTTCCTCCTAATTTAAGCTAATGCATTTTTTAAAAATATTTGATAAATTGGTACCGTTGCATTTTTGGTACCGCGGTACACCGTTTGAACCGGGCTTGTAACTTTTTTATACTAGTGGAAATAGGAAAAAAAGACAGTACAGTGGCAGGCGGGGGGGAAGGGGGGGGGGGTAGTACTAAACGTCCAAGATTTGTCTGGATGGGTCTCCTGTTTTTTCTATTTTAGAACACTTTTCGTTAAAAAAGTCATGATTTTTTCTGTATTTCGGTCCTGATAATCCTGAAAAATTTCAGTTTTAGTAGACACCACGATCGTACATCGAAATAACTTCGTAAATCGAAAATCGACACCATAAATAAAAATTACTTTGGAAAATCGTTTTTAGTCTTCTGTACGCCGTATCCGGCGAGAAGACTATTGCAACGACTTTGTCCGTCCGTCCGTCGCTTTTTTCAACTTCGCAACAGTACTAGATATTGACGACCATTGTTTACAACGTCCATTGTTTAATAGACTGCTTCGACGTAACTAAATTAAATAATAACAGCAGTTGTAGTGCATGATAGAGGTGTGCGCCTCAACATTGGAAGTGGAGAAACTGTACAGAAGACCGGTGCGACTAGGCAGTCGCTGTAGCCGCTTGTTTAATGAAATGTATAATTTGTACGTTTTAGCATTCAACTCCCTTCCAGTAAGTTTACATCGACCTTCGTCCGCCTGAAATTAAATCTGGATAAGAGATTCGTGCTAAAACATACAAATTATTGATTTCGTAGACGCTTTCGAGATATTATGGCTGAAACGTTTCTTGTTTTGGTACGAAAAATGTTATGATTTTTGTCCACAGATTTCATTTGGTACTTTGTTTTCCTTAACCAATAAGCTGACATTTTATAATACTTTCCAGCCCCACATCCCTCAATTTTTCAATTAGTCATTAGGAACGCCGTCACTGCTGGCGTTTCGCTTGTTACCTTCACGGTGGTGGGGAAAGGGGGGCGGAGGTGTTGAAGCATTTTCTGCACACTACTGAACATTGTACATACGACGCTATTTGGTTTTAGAAATTTTTATTTACACGACAAATGTTCAATCATTGGGCTCCAAAAAAATTTTTCTTCTCTTGTATGTATTTCTTGAGTTTTCCTGTATTTCCAGTTAATCCTGTAGAATTTTCATTGGCTACTACTGGAAGGAGTGTTAGTTCCCTAAACATGTTATATGGGTAACATAAGTCTGGCAGCACGCACAGCGCAAGTTTCTTCACTCCCCCCCCCCTTTCCCCCTTAACCCCTCCCCCTTAATTCTGGAATAAGAGGGGTTGTGGCTTTTGCCCTTTTGCCGGAAGTAACCCAACACCCGGCTGAAATCTATCTCTGATTAAGGCTCTGGAAGGCAAAAAATGGTCTGGGTTGATGCCAAGAAGCAGGAAAAAAAAAGCGATTGATGAAGACCAAGACCTTAAAGATTGGTGGCAGCCGAACGTAACCAACGCCTTGTGGGATTTGCGCTCCACCGAAAAAATTTGAGGAATATTGTCGTAACTACTGTATGCAAGTTACTGATTTAGGAAACTCAGAATAGCTACAAAAAACGAGATGCCTCGGGCCTTCATGATTATACTAAGACACACGAAATAACAAAATCAATTAGATAAACTAAATTTGAGATAGATGAGATAACTAAATTTGAGATAGATGAGATAACGAAATTCGAGATAACTGAGACACATGAGAGACACTGTAAATGAGAAGAACAAGATACGAGAACACATTTTCATCACTGTAACTTGAATTTTTGACCGTCAAATACGCAAAAAGCAGCTCTGAAAACTGATCTTGACGTCAAAGTTCTATCAGGAAAAATTGCTGTTAAAACAATCATTCCAGAAAGAAACTTAGTTAGAGAAAAAAAACAGAAAACAGCGAAATATTTTGCATCATACAATATCAGCAACACAACATATAGATCTCAAAATTGGTTGGCTTTAACTGGTTAGACCGACCTGTAGGTTTTACTAAAGGCTGTGAAACATTCGCGTTTCTGAAGCAAGGTGCACGGATTGAGCGAGTACAGCGAACGATTTCCTCGTATAGGAAACGTTTTCATCGCATTTTTCGCTTTGCTTGCTCAAATCTTCCATTTCGGAAGGTCCTTACTTCCGAAAGAGTAGGCATACAGACATGCAAACAAATAAACAAATTGCGCTCGTTTTAAACTATGAAGATTAAATGCAGATGTGCTGAGGAATGTGATGAATGAAGTGTGAGCACCAGTTGCAATTAGCTTCCAGATAATCAGTAAATTAATTTTGTGATGACCTGGGGATCGAAGAAACTGTGTGAAGCATGGATCGGCGCCAATGGAGCAAGCGAAGCAAACGGTACGGGTAGTGTCAATTAAGGAAAGCCTTCGTCTGCCAGGTCTTTAGTCTTCTGTACAGCGAAAGCTAGGGAGACTAGCAATGACTTTGTCATCCGTCCATCAACCTTTCAACTCTGGAACGATACCAGTTAGAGACAAACAGTTCAGTGTTATTAGATTCAGCGTCCAAAAATTAGTTAAAAGGGGAAAAAAAGTGAAGTATGAAGAGGAAGTGGTCCGCAGTTTGCCGGAAGTGGTCCACAGTTGGCCGGAAGTGGCCGAAAAGTGAGTTCATATCATCTATGGAACGATACCAGATAAACACAAACAGTTCAGCCTCATTATAGTCAGCCTCCAAAAATTAGTTAAAAGGAGAAAAAAAGCGGAAATTTGAAGAGTAGAGGAAGTGGCCCTCAATTGGCCGGCAGTGGCCGATTGAAGTGAGCCCATCATCCATGGAACGCACCAGATAGAGACAAACGGTTTTTCTCTATTAGATTCAGCGAACAAAAATTAGTTAGAATTAATTACAAAAAGAACCGGAAGCATGAAGCGGAAGTAACCAACAAGTTGCCGGAAGTAGCTGACAAGTGAGCCCATCATCCATGGAGCGTCCCAGACAGAGACAAACGGTTTTCACCATTAGATTCAGCGTCCAAAAAATAGTTAGAATTAATTTTTAAAAAACCGGAAGTATGAAGCAGAAGTAGCCCACAAGTGGCCGGAAGTTGACTACAAGTGAGCCCATCATCTGTGGAACGGTACCAGATACAAACAAGTGGTTTCCACCATTCAGCGTCCACAAATTAGTTAAAAGGACCCGAAAAAAAACAAAAAAAAAACTGGCAGTTTTAAGCACAAGTGGCCCGAAAATGGCAGACGTGCACAGAAGACCACTTGCAACTAGGAAGTCACTGACCCCGCTTGTTTTAAATTAATTACAACCCACCCTTGAAACAGAAGATTGTAGAATTTTTTTTTAATTCCATAAGTATTATGTTTCATGGTTCTTTTTGCGTTTATTAGTATTAAAAAAATCTAGGAATCCAGATATGCACACGTGTTTATCATGCAGAACCCATCGGGTACTTCAGACGACAAATTTGGTCATGGGTGTACTCGTCACGATTCCAACGTTCAATTGTTCTTTTGACTCTTTGTCTTTCACCAAAGCAATAAAGCTGTCAGGAATAACGTCATCATATCATTAAACAACAAAAATGCACAATGGTGAACTGATGCAAAAAAGTACATAGTTGTAAGGTTCGACAGAAACGTGAGGAGTCCATCTTTTCAACTTACACTGGAAATCAAATAAGTGCAGACATCGCAAGGTTCAAAAGATGCTTTTTTTTTACTGCATAATTTTTTTCTTGAATATCCAGCTAAACCCGTAAAAATCCTCCTCTTTCATGTATAACCTGTCAGGCACAGTCATACAAAATCGTGAAATATTAAGATATTCCAAGTCGTCATTTCTGAGTGACTTGTCATCACAAGGTCACAGTCTCCCTGGGACTCAGCCTCCTGGAGATTGGAAAGAAACAAGTCGGTATTTGACTGGGGTTTTATTTCTGTTCTCAAGTGATGCCCCCAAGAGTGTTCTTCAGAAACCCATGGCTTTTTTTTTATGTTTAGAAATTTAATATCATCAAATATCGTTCGAGAAAATGTAATAAAAAAATCGATTTTACGAAGAAGAAGAAAAAGAAGAGAAAGAAAAAGCGAGCGAGCGAGCGGCAAACCCCAGAAAATGACCTCCGCCGATTTGGTCGTGAAAAGGTTTTGTGCCTCACAGCTTATCACTCACTATCTTGCCACCGTACATCGGAGGGAGGACTGACACTTAATCACTCTGACAGAAACATAGTGGTTATTCTTTCATCCATTCTTGTGAAGCCTGCTTGGCCTGACCCCACGCGGCCAAATCCAATAGTAATCGGGCAATGGACGGTTTGCTGTTCCTTTGCTGTCTGTTAGGGAGAGAATTATCAAATATGATTGCCAACTGATAAATACGGGCTTCCGAGATCTGTCATATCCCCCCACATCGTTTTAAGGTTATTACAAACGTAAACACGGAACTTTTAACAAAGGCGATGGGTATTGGAGTGCAATCGCGAGAATGTGGGGGGTTGTGGATTTAGTTGGAATAGTGGCCATTCTTCAAACACCAAATGACAGTTAGGCATTTACCAGGAAAAAAAAAGCATTGTTTTCTGGAAGAAAAGAATCAGTAGATAAGGAGAAAGTGACATGTTTGCTCACTTAGCCTGCAGAGCTAAGCCGGCAATGTATAATAACACATTCTAGACAACACAGAAACTGTTACATCGATGTCTGTAAATCGACTCCAAGTCTGTTTATCTCTGACACATCTACAAGTCCTATAGTTGCAATCACCCGTCCAGCTACACGTGATTCGAAGTGTATAGTAGTGAGGTGTGAGGTGGACAAGGATCATCCACGACACTTTATAACCTCTGGTTATAGTGACCAGTATAGGAAAAGTCATTGGAGTGGACCAGCCAAAGCCAGCTAAGGAGTCTGGGGGAATCCTGTTGGCTGTCCCGAGAGCCATAGAAACTAAAGTATTTTACGATGCATCACTGCCAATCCGACTTCTCGAGGGTAATTTTGACATATTCTCAAGGAATTTTTATTTAGCATTATCACACTTTTGTAAAAAAAAGCGTGACTACATTCGTTTCGAGTGGATCCCCCTTTCCTGTACCACAGTCTGGTCTTTTTGACGACAAACTCTACCGCATATCTATATAGGAGATAAAGGAGCAGGCAACGTTCCATGGTACACTGTCCACGGCCTCGTGTATCTGGTTGGAGATATTGCATTACGGGAAAGCTTGTCAGGAAAACATGCTTTTCGAAGGGTTAGCTTCGAAACCGCCTTAAGCCTTATTGATTTTCACCAGCATGAACATGAACATGGCTAACAGAATTTACTAGAAATGATCATTAGAAAGTGAGGATCATAAATCGTGTGATTTGAGTCACATGATGTGCTGCTATTTCCACCAGCATGAACACGAGCATGGAAAAATATAACGGAGGTGATCAGTCGAAAGATGGGATCATTAGCAGTGGGGATTAGAGTGTGCTGATTGAGTGTGCAGGCCCTCAAGCTATGGTTGCCATGAAAACGACGCAGCAGTGGCGTTGGAGATAAAACGCAATCAATGGGGCATTACTTTTACTAATACAGATTGTAAGAGCCAGTTTCCTACTTGCACAGTTATCTTGCAAGTTTGTGGAGGAATTAGCTACCTCCTGCTCTAATCTCTAACCTGACTAAAATAAATTTATATCAGTATATCAGGCACTAACACTATAGCCATTCAAGGAACAAGTCGAAAGCTTCAGTTTCCATACCATTGTCATTGTCAGTTGCTTTCTGTAAGTTTGCGGCTTTACTGGTGCTCCAAAATGAACACGTTACAACATAGTTCATTCACTCGATTACCTCATTTTCTGGGACTATACCTCATGAATGTTATCACTTAGAATGAGTTTGAACAAAATAGCATTACGCCTTGAACAGCATTATGCCTTCCTCCTTAACAGACTGACCAAAATTTAAATTGTGCGACACGTTACGGTGTGCCAAAGACTTGAAAAATTGCTTCAGTCAAACGTATAGTTGACTTATTGTTGGAAGTATCACTTTTGCATCAGTGATGCACCACTCCTCTTCGTGTAGCATCAGATTTTGTTCTATCTGTCGAAACCTTTACCGTGTGGCCTCTGCCGCGAACCGCTGAGAGCAGCACTGGTGGTCATCGCCGCCACGCGTTGTTGTTCGTTGCTGGCGAGTGAGAACCAGCCTTTAGACCTCAATGATTGCCTTTTACCATGCGTCCCTCTTGTGCCTGTTTGTATTTCGTCAGCTTGTTTGTGGCCTTTCCTAATTTAACCCTGTAGGCCTAATGGTTTCCTCAGGACTTCCAATCTTGTCTCCAATGACCGCTGCTTGGCTGCATTAGGAGCAGATTCATTGAACGGCCTGGCTAATGGTAAGCGTGGGAATGTAGCGCCTCCAGAGGGACCTACAGCAGATCTGTACTCATTACCCGGGCGTGTTCCTTACTTTAGTTCGCCGGTGCCCCTTGCTGAAACTACCTTTCTTCATCCTTTGAAGACGAGCGAACGACCAACAACAAAAAAAAGTGACGTTAGTCTGTTGGTCAGTCCCTTGAGTTGGAAAAGGGTGTGATGGAGGATTAGCCTTTTGTTAGGTTTTTCTATCCCACCTTCCTTAATACGTCCTAAGTGGTCAGTGTAGACACGAATCCTAATTACGTGTCCACTGTTAAAATTTTATACAGGCTTCGTGGTGGTGAGTGAAAGGGGCACCAGCTGTGACCATTTCTTGCCGACAAAGAAATGGTTACATCCTCAGTAAACGAGCTTAGATTATCCACATCATTTGTATTAAGACTGTAAATGCGTAATGGATACATTCTGTACTACGATATGTTATTCATGTTTATGATTTTTCTTTTTGACGTTGGCCTATTTCCCGCCTACCATTTTATAATTACAAGTAACTTTTGCCGAATAGTTCAAGGCTGGTAAACGTTCAGCTTGTATAAGTCAGTTCACGACGTCTTCTTAAATTGTGAATAAAGGATAGATTAGAAAAATGCAAGCACTGGAATGAAGTATGTTGAACAAGAGAACCCCCCAAAGTGCACATGTCAAAGTCAACACTACTCGTCGTACAGGCTTTATGCTTTAGGCTTCTCTTGTTCAACATAAAAAAGGATGGATGCAGCAACACTGACATTATTTTCAAATCCCAAAAAAATCTAAAAAAAAAAACGTTGAAATTTGTTCAATCAATTAAAGCGATCGTTGGTCGAAACCCGTACTCTCAGCAAAACTTAAGTTCGTGGCAAATGCTTCCCTTACCGAATTTTAGCTGTTTTTTAGCCTTCTGTACGGCCGAAACGGCTGGGACGACTACAGCAACGACTTTGGCCGTCCGTCCGTCGCCTTTTGCAACTCTGAAGCGGTACCAGATAGAGACAGACGGTTTACTCCATTAGATTCAGCATCCACAAATTATCTAAAACCAGGGCAAATGAAAACATCGTTGCTTCCCTATAGCTAATAGACTTTCTCGACGTAACTCAATGAAATAACAACATTTCATCGTCGCATTTAATCCCTGCAGGAATACACGCCACCGTAAAACCAAAAGGTGTTCGTTAACAACATTCATTAGCTTCATTAAAATGCTCTCGGCACCGTGTTGCAAGGATGAATAGGCCTACTCTCGAACCAAATTTTCTGTTAGTCGCTACTTGCGAAATTAAAACTGAAGGTAAAAAAAATTGGCTGAAATTAGGCCAAAAATCATGTAGTCACGGCAACGTGAAGTTTCCACACCGTGTTGCATAAGTGAATAGGTCTACTCTTGAACCAAATTCTCCGTTAGCTGCTACTAACGTTATTAAAATGCATGTAAAAATTTAGCCTAAAGCTGGCATTACGCCTAAAATCTAAAACTAGGCGTAAATGCCAACACATTTTTAATCGTCAATTGGAATGGATACTACATTTAGATCATATAATAGAGATTACTGTTGCAGTCCGTGATAGAGGTGTGCGCCTCATCATTTTCGAAAGTGGCGGAAGTGCGACCAGTTGCAAGTAGGTAGACGCTGCAACCGCTTGTTAGTGTACGAGTCTCGCTGTTCCTGGGTTCAACCGATACGTGGTTTTACTTGGTTTGGAGTCTGGGGAGGAGGAAGAGTGAGACCCCTGGAAGTTTGGGGAGCGATTTAAGCTATCCCAGTGACCAGAAGCTTTGTCAAGTTTATGCAATTTAAGTGCGTATCTCCGGCTTCCCGAGAGTATGTTTGCAACACACTGTCAAGTTAATTTTGTATGCATTTTTCTTTTGCAAATTAGGCCTAACCAGTTTTCACAAACTATCCCTCAATCATTTTGGTCTGCATAGTGGTGCCGGTTATCTATCAAACGGCAAAAATTTCGCTGAATTCTTGGCAAGTTTGGTTGTGGAAAGATTTAGTCAACGTTTAGCAATGACGCCATATTCATTGCGGAGCTAGCATCTGGAGCTTGGATTAGCTATAAGGGGCACACGGATGTGAAAAAAAAAAAAAAAACCAACGGCGCCTTTTTATTTAAGCCAAATATGTAATAGCGGATTTCTTACCTAAAAATTATTAGCGATTATTTGGAACTGTAGACAGCTTCTGCAATTTCTTTTTCGTTTGCAACCTTATTATATGTTTCTAAGGAACTGGACAAACAACGTTTTTATAGAGCCTCAGAAATCGATTTTCACAGCGTCAGCTTGACTTAGAGAGGCTGTTGTTTTTTACGTCCAATTTTTATCCAGTGTCCCTTGTAGGTAGCTCAACAACCGGATCCGGATGCAAGCTCCGTAGCAAATACGGCCTTGTTGCTATTGCTGTATTAGCTCAGCTAAATAGATACAGATGCAAACCTATTTACGTTACCTTTTGGATTTAAATGTCAGACTGCCCAAGCAGGGAATTGAACACACGACCTTGGAAACCAATTTAATTAGGGTCCAATTCCCCGCTCAGTCTGGCATTTAAGTCCAAAAGGCAACGTACCAAAGCCAAAAGACCGAATCCATATTCCACTTCCTCGGCCCTGAGTACGAAGCAAATAAAATGGCGAACCCTTTATTTTCAGTTTGTATCAATGCAAGTTTCTACAAAATTTGAGGTAGTCCTCCCATCTAAACCCCCCCCCCCCCCCAATCCCCAATGCTGTGTGTTCCTTTAACCGTGCGAAACTTAGACAGCTGTATGTATTGACTTAACCATTTACGGAGCCTAGGCATTGAGTTAATGGTGCCCTATTTATAAATAATGACAACAAAATTTCCCCTGTTCAATGAAGTCCAGGCAACGACTTTGTGGCCTCATACCGACTTCTTTTTATTACCTTTATTGCCCCGTAAGTCCCTTTATTGCCTTGGACGTCCTCTTTATTGTCTTGGAGAAGTGGGTCTGACGCGACAAGGGTTTCTGACGATCCTGATATCGCTGGTTCGAACCCCGTTCGTGTCACCTATGTTTAACCCTTTAAATCTTAGTCTTCTTGTTCTTTTACAGTTAGGGAACGTCAGGGCCCTAGAGCTCGTGATTGAGCTCTTCCCCTTCTCTTTCTTCCCCTCTCTTCCCCTCCCTAAAAGTTGGAGCCACACAAAACCAGAATAGCGTAATTCAGCGTGTTAAACGAAAAGAAGTATAATTAATCGTTTGTTAAAGAATGGTATCTAAGTTAGGTACGTTGGATTGGCTTGGTTAGGCCACATTTGGGATCGACTGATCTACTTTAGACCGATATCGACCTATACAGACCTATAACTTACCCACACATTTTCTCTCGACGATCCATAACCATCAGATATCTTACCGATCTCTGGTACCTATTTGATACACCGAGTTTATTTTTATAGATAATTGAGAATATAAAGCACTTATCCAGAGTGAGTAGACTTATCCAACGTGGACAGGCTTTGGCCTGCAGTAAATACTCGACGCTTCGAGTTAAACATAACTCATTATCATGAGTAAACAAGAAAAAATTAAAATTAAAAAAAAAAAATTGATTGAAATGATCAGATCATTTTTATTTAAAATATTTCATTTTGTGACAGGCGAAACTGTCAGAACATAGTCAAATGAAAACAAGAGTCAGGGCAAAAGCAAGTGCCCATCCGTGAAATCCGTGCTAGCTTTTGCACCCGGCCATACGTTTGCCCGGACCCGGCTGGGGTATAACGACCAACGGGTCACTATGTACTACTATTGGTCCGGGTGACGGACGACGGAACAGCCCGGATGGGCGTTTGACCTGGCTGTGTGAACCAGCCCTTAGAGAACGTTCTTTCGCCTGATGGATGCAATTTCTCGCCTGGCCGTTCCACGCAAGGAAATACTTTCCTCCTAGTTCGTCCTGGAAATAGGCAGATCGCAAGACAAACTTATGGAATCATTTAAGTTTTTGAAGCTATTTACAGCATTGCACTAGACCGAAACGCAGTGACGTCTGTGGCACAATAATGATAATAATAATAACTGGCTGTATACGCCCGTGCAGATGCGCGAGCGAAATACTATACTGGGCAGTAGGACATGAAAACCCCCCATCTTCCCCCCGCGGGGGCGCCACACCCCCTACCGTCCCCCGTCCCCTGTCTCCCATACCCTCTGGAGGGGGCGGCGC
>JAHWFP010080607.1:13104-26407 GCA_023313725.1 Lithobius niger
CCCCATCCTCTCCCCGGGGTCCCGCGGTATTAGGTCTTCTTAGGAAAGTAAATCGCACTTCTCAGTGTGGCTTCATTGCCTGTTTCTCCGTCTTGATACCAACGCGATAGGCCCGCAACAACCATTGGGCATGCAGTGGTTGTTACTCAACTTTGAAACTATTAAGTTCTGCTCTAATAGCCAAGCTTTTGATTTTCTATTCGGTAGGCACTGTTTAAAGCCCATTGTCTACACCTTTATGGCCTTTTTGGCCTACTATAATAATTATGCTGTGTTGTACCGTGTCACACCGTCATTTCAGATTTTTGTTGTACCTTGTTCTGGTTGTAGGTTCTGTATTAGTATTAGAGTGGGAGCATGACTTGGGTCTCAGCCCCAATAAACACATTCTATTCTATATTGCCTTCTTCATCATTGTTAGGATCTACATTGGTAGCGGCGTCGTCGTCTTATTGATAGTGGTGCAATTGTGCCATTAAGGTGTATTGGTTATAGTTTTCTGTAGTTGGGTCATGCAACTTCGTGCCAGGGTCCCTTTAAATAAAATTCCATTCCATTCCCTTCTCATAAGAGAAATAAGTACATAGTAATTGTTTGGCTTCTACATCGTTATAGCGGCGTCTTATTCTCAGCTTCGTCGTCTTATTCCCGTAAGAGAAATAAGTATAATTATAGAAGATAAGTTTACTTTCGTGTAACATGATGGAAATCATCACGAGGAACTCAAAAATCCTATTTTATATCAACGAACCAGGCAGAAAGCACAAAATAACAAAATCAATTTTAGAATCGAGAAAAATCAACAAAATAAACAAAACAAACCCTATACAAAAAATACCTTAAGATATTAATTACACACTTGATTTGCACGAAATATTTTCCTACGAAACTTACAAAATGTCGACAGTTTAACTTAGAAATTGATTTTTGTAAATCACTCCACTCATTGGGATTTGTTATTGACCATTCCGATACGAAACCGATTATATCGGCCGACACCGACGCCGATCTAAGTATCGTTCAATCTCTAGGTTACATAATGATTGTTTTCGATGTTGCGTCGATTGTTACAAAGGCTTCCGGTTTTGAGTAACGCTAACAAATGAAAACCTTCTCCGCCCCTCAACTCCCGCAACCCTACATTGCCTCAGTGTCATTTTGCCTCGGTACTGCATGTATCCTTTAATGATATCCTTTGTACGGCATCTGTTAGAGGACTGAAGGAGGTGAATGGGAATCGATAGCAGCTGAAGAGGAGTCGTCGCGTGTCGGAGTTAGCATCGGATGGCGCCCTTCTCCGCTCTTCCCTACCTCAGCAAAAATCACGTGATACCAAATGAAAGCCGACAAAGAGTGCGAGATAGAATGAAAGAATGGCCCCTACGGAAAGATAGATAGTAGTCAAGACAGACCAAGTTGCTTATAATTAGCGCCATCCTCCACCACTCTTATCGTTAATCAATACCCCCTCCCCCCCCTCCCCCCCCCCGCACCCCTGCAGCAAACAAACCTACACACCAGTACCGCGTGGAATCAGACAAACGTAGGGGTACACACACACACAGTCAGCCTTCACAACCTCCTACTTCTGGGGTTATTGCGCATGCGTCAAAATTCACCTACTCTCCCTTACCCGTCACCCCCTACCCCGCTAGCGCAGCAATGTCACCCAAAGTCGCCTCCTTTTGTTCAAATGCAACCATATTGGAAATCTATGCATAATGGGGCTTTTCCGGTTTATTGTTAATGAGACAACACAAGCGATGGGATGCGATGGCAGAACCTGCCTAACTGAATGAATGGGGAAAAAAAATGGTTGCGTTCCAGCAGTGTGGTCACGTATGGCATCTTCCTCACCCCCCCCCCCCCCTACACCCCCGCATTTCCCTCGTGCTAACTAACCGCGTGCCGTCTTCCGCCCGCCGCCTCCGCGCGAATTCCTGACTGCTGACTGTTGTAGTTCGTCTCCCACTCAATATTTTTACGCCTCTGCCGTCCTGCGTGGGGCGTTATACCACTTTGTTTGTACCAACGTTTGTCTGACTAGTAAGAAATATTTTCTTTGGTTTTTTAAATTGTAGTATGTGTTTCGTTCCTTCCTGCATACTTTACTTAGACGTGCATGACGTGCGCGAAGGAAGGAAGGACATGTAAGAACGGGCACGTACACACAATGGTTGTTTACGCCGATACTTTGACAAATGGGAGCCTAATTTAGGCAAACTACAGAACAAATACAGCAGAAAATTAAAGCCGGAAAGCTGAAGGTTCAACAAGAATTAAATAAATACAGATGCAAACCTATATAAGTTGCCTTTTGGACTAATATGTCAGACTGCCTGAGCGGGGAATCGAACCCACGACCTCCAAAGGTTTCGATTCTCCGCTCAGGCAGTCTGACATATTAGTCCAGTTGAAAATTGGTGTAAAAAATATTCAGGGCTTAATTCTACCATGAAAACAAGTAAAAAACTCCTAATAAATATGGAATTATAATTCTGCTTCGTTTTAGAATTAGACCTTGCCGGAGGTAACGAACTTTTAAAATTATTACAGTCGTGGTAGACTGAATCACGAATAAACAGTAATGATAATAAAAACTCTCTGGAAAGACCTCCCTTTCAGAATCCGCCGTTTAATTATTGTTTTTATTAAACATTTCAAACACAAACTGCGTTCGCTTACTGACATAACAATTACGTGAAAACAGTAATTATTCCCTGGAATTGGAGTTCAAATTTTAGTTCGTTGCGTTCGAGTGAACTCTAATCCGTTTTTATTCGTGTACCTTCACAGCTGTGAGTATGGGGATGTGAGCTCTAATGTCTTTTTTTCTAAACGGCGAAGCCGTTTTTTGTTCAGTTAATTCTATTGTAGTTCGGCGATTTGTGTCGCTGCATTAAGGAGTCGTCCATGTATTACGTCACAGTCTGGGCGATGGTGTGTGGTTGATTTATTGCGACAATTGCGACACTGGTGTAGGGGGGGGGGGGTGTCCCCAAAATGTGACATCTTGCGTCACATTTTGGTGTACACATTACCTTAATTTTTTTGCGTATTATTTAGGAAAACAACAGTCAGATGCAATTCCATTAATACACACAGAAAAACTCCCAAAAATTAAATCCGTAGAGTCTAAGACACTTGAAAAAAAAAATGGAATACATTTAGTATAGTTGTGACGTACTCAGGGAGTAGACGATTGAATCCAAGAATAATCTCAAAGCCAATTTACTCCTTACTGCATAGCTAGGGGACTATGCACTGAGAACACATATTAGGCATAAAACACAAGTTTAGGAGCTTGGTCTTATCCTGAGCTGAGTCCAGGGAGACAACCTTTCGAGTTGCCTGCCCCACACCAAGTGGTCTCCCATGGTCCAGTCCCTCGTATTTATGCGTGGGCCAGAACAATAGAAGTCGCCTGAGGCATTACGTTGCGTAACCGCTAACAGGTTGGAGCCGGCTCTAACTGGTTTTGAACAATAGAGTAGCCTCGTTCCCGGCTGTTGGCGTTCGGCCAAGTTCCGGTGTAGACGGAAGTTGACAGGATGCCAAGCAGCTCATGTAACTGCAAGGTGCACCGTGTGCGTTCACACAAGGTGTGCCCTGCTATTCATAAATAGCGTGTTACATAGTAATACAAGTATAGACAAATGCAAAGTACTTTTACATATTACATTGGAGGGTGGGGGGGGGGGGTGATTGCAGAAGTAACGTAATTATTAGGGAGGTTTTTAAATGTTGTGACATTTGTGACAAAGGGGTGGGTGGGTGAGTGTTTCAAAATAGGCCAAAAAGTCTGACTATGAACGGCCCCTTAAACCGCAGTTATCAAAGCGACTTTTCAGCTTCAAGGAAGATGACTAAACCCTGAGGGAGGGGGGGGGGACACTTCAAATCGTTTTAGCGTATATTATAGCTTCGAATTTAAGTGCAAATGCAATAAAGGCAAAAAAATATTAATAATCATAATTCGACTCATGAGAACTGAACACAAATGGCGTCGAATTCCGACCCTCATTAAAAAAAAAAATTGCTACAAATTCCAGGTTGTTGCTATTATAATAAGGTGATAACCATGGGGACAAAAATGGTTTTAATGGCTTTATGAGGTTTGCGAAGACGTATTTTTGCCCAGTTGTAAACTTCGTGGTCGGAAAAGTAGTAATTACACGTCGTATTAACGGCGATGAAGAATATAAGACATGGTGTGTTTGTATTGACTTATCTTGGGCATTTCACCGACGATGACTATCGTCACTTGATAGCACCACGTAAGACCAGACGTCACTGGAATTACCGGCTCCAGACGGAAAACCAAACATAATGTAAACCAGTCTGAAGGATATTTTAATGTAGCCAAGCGCTTTTAACTAATAATGCATCGTCAATACTAAAAGGGCCAAAAAGACTAATGCGTCGTCAATACCAAATTAACATTTTTTCCCCCAAAGCATTAAAATACAAACACACTAGCCAAGGACTGCAGAAGCACAGTCAATCGTAGTTTAAGCGAGGGAATATGTTGCAGTCAAAGATTTCGGTAAATAAACATTGCTCTATCGCAAACTGCCAGAACAATTCGTGGAATTTTCACAAACCTCATACGGTAAATGTTACCCAACACAGTGTACCTTCACAAAATTCAATATCCCTCGCTCTCCTTAGTGTTGTTTGCCGGCCAATTTTATGCTGTGTTAAAGCAACGTACGGTGGCTTATTGGGACACGTAACAACGTTTTTCTATAAACACAAAACTTTATGAAACCGGAACAAGATGGCCACTGGCGCGGGTGCAGTTTACCATATATCGTGCTAGGATTTAGTGTGCCTTATCTGGTATTGGAACGCCGACGTTGGTTTCATTAAAGTTTTTTGGAAAAAAAAGTTGTTGTTTGTCCCAATGAGCCACCGTGGTAACAACACGCGCATTTCTTCCTATTTGTCCTCCAAACTCGTGTCCTCGTGTATTATATTTCCGAGTGTTGCTTTCCATAGGAATATGATCCTCCCGTAACGAAGTGAGTATATTGCTATAAGGTTTGCCTAAAATATTGGATTCTGGTTTTAAGTCGTGCTAGTTAGTTTTAGACGACAATAAGAACCCAACACAGGTGTCCGTCTGTACTTTCTTTTCTTTCTTTCTTTTTGCTCTTGCTCTCTTTCTTTCTTTCTATTGCAGCCGTAATAATAATTGTTTGTCATTGCAACTGCATCGTAATCACGGAGGTTTTGATTGCCCAAAACTCGGCGGATGATCGCAAAAAGTTGTCTCGCGAAAGCGTTTTTGGCGCGATGTTCCGTTTGATTGTTGCAATTCAATAAAGAAGAACTACAGCGAAAATCGCCCTCTGGCCAGACGCAGGGGGAGTCGTCTGATAAAAATCGAATGATAAATTTTGAAAAATAAATAATAAATATAAAAAAAAAAGTAAGCGAAGAAACTTAAGCACCACAATTTCATGCGTCCGTTACTCACACAACTGTGACAACAGAAAATTATTTATTTTTCAGCGGAAAAGCGTTTCTTTGTTCGGCTTCAATTAGCGGGAAAATGCTTTTCTTTTCTCATTTTTTTTAATTGAATTTTTTTTTATTAGTTTTATGGTTGTTATTATTTTAAACTTGGGGTTTCTTAAGCTTGCTTTGCGGTTTACCACAATTTACGATCAACACGTAGAAGCTTGTGTGCTTCTTCGCAAACAACGTCATTAGTTGTCCGGCAGAACGTAAATACATCCACTTGCGCATGCGCATTAGTAGTTTTCTAAGCTCTCCCATCTTCATCACTTTCGTTTAGAGAAACGAAAAATGTCTTAATTGAACATCAAAGAAATAGAAGGGGTATCGACTTCGGTAATCTGGTGCGCAAGTGCTTGGACAATAATCCACGAGTAATCCGCAATGTTCTTGGGTAATCCTAGTAATCCAGAGGTAATTATAATAATAATAGGTTTATTTAGCAAGTGGCCCGAAGTTCTGTAAGAACTTGTGCGTGACGGATTACGACATAAAAAGTTTATGTAAGGACATGGTGTAAGGAAAATACAATAATAATACGTGCTAAAACAGTCAGAAAAACTTTGATAGCTAGGTGGGAACTAAAACAAAAATGGTTGGGCACTACACACTTGCAACTGATAATGTCGCGAAAAATGAGCAAAAGCAATATAACAATGCTAACAATATCAGAAACAATATAACATTATCAAAGGCATATCAGAATTAAAATTACAAACAAAAACGTCAGCTTTGCCTTAAAAAAGGGGGGATATATAATTGAATTTTCACTTGTTAAAATGAACACGAATAAAAATTGACGATTTTTTAATTGAAATAATAAAATGTACAATTCAGAAAATTCCATCTGTTTAGGTGCTGTTGTGCTTTACGTTTTAAATATATGATTGGTAAAGCACAACAGCACCTAAACAGATGGAATTTTCTCAATTGTACATTTTATTATTTCAATTAAAAATCATCAATTTTTATCCGTGTTCATTTTAACAAGTGAAAATTCAATCATATATCCCCCTTTTTTACGGCACACCTGACGTTTTTGTTTGTAATCCGTGTACCTTTTTTACATGCCCGCAGTCGATTGTTGCTGGCCACTTCGAAACAATTCAACTCAGCTCTGAAAGCCTCCATCTGCGAAATAAACACGCCATTCTATCGTTTTTAGCTGCCAATTTCGAGGCCGAAACAAGGCAGCTTAGTTTGGTTTAAAAGTATATGCGTTTAGCTGAAACACGGAGGGTTTCAAACACAAAGGGTTTCAAAGGGTTTTAGCGTGCGTTAACCGCACCCGGTCAACAATCAACTTTTTAGCGAAGACATAACACGTGCACGAAGAATGAATGTGGAGTTTGGTGAGTGGCATTGTTACCTAAATATAATAGTTAAAACAATGTAAAACAATCAAAATGATCGTTTAAGGTCCCGTAACTCCGGAATAGATGGAACAATCGAAAAAGTGGTCCCTGTAAGGTTGAAGCCCAGAGAAATTTTCGGCTCAGATCATGTTTCAGATTTTAGGTAGGTGCTGTAGTTTTTTTTCTGAAACCGTGTCAGCCAAGAAGAAGAAAAAGAACAAGAACCAGAACAACAACAACAACAACAAGTGAACTGTTTTCACATTTACGTGTGGCTTCCTACGTTTACTCTTGGACGCAATTGCATAAAAGTTGGTTTAAAGTTTGGAAAAGTTGCTATCTACTATCTGGCCAAGTTTGGTCGAAATATATTGAATAGAAACGGAGAAATTAATAGTTTTAGTTTTGCTGGAGAGAAGACTTCAATCATATAGTATATACACGGCTATCGCCGTGTATGATATCTACACATAAAAAAGCAGTAACAATATTAGAATCAAACTACTCTTAATATCAAAAACAATATCAGAAACAACATCAAACATTATCACAAACAATATCATATTAAAAAAGCCGTGTAGATCTGAAGAAAGAAAAACTAATCTTGAGTTGTTCATCTCTAAAGTAAGCGGTTAGACTCTTTCTGACAGTTATTATTATTAAGTTGAAGCAGTCGCAATGGGATTTCATTGAAGATGTAAGGGAATTTTGTAGCTGTTGGTTCTTTTACCATAATGGTTCCTCACAAAAGGCACCTCAATTCATTGTAATCTTCAGGAATCCAAAATATTCATGGTAATCAGATATGAAAGAAACTCAGAAAATCAGTGGTAATCCACTATGTTCCTTGTATTATTCCAGTAACATGAAGTACTCCAAAGAATATTAGCTTGGCTATCTTATAATCCGGTGTTAACCTTTGGTAACCATTCACTGATAATCCATGGTAACATTTTCTGATCTATGGATGCAAGCAATCCGATGCACACTACTTTGTCCAAGACGGAAAGCCAAAGTCTCAACAAGAGTTATATAAATACAGATGCAAACCTATTTACGTTGCCTTTTGGATTTATATATCAGACTGCCTGGGCGGGGAATAGAACCCACGACCTTTGGACTAAAGGCTGAGATCGTACCGTTGAGCCATACTGACACGGCCGTTTCAGTATGGATCAATGGTACGACCTCGGCCTTTGGTTCAAAGGTTGTGGGTTAGATTCCCCACTTAGGCAGTCTCACATGTCCAAAAGGCAACGCATATAGGTTTGCATCTGTATTTATTTAACTCTACTTTATCCACTTATTACTCCTTCGGAGAAACGTAAATTCTGAAGAAGCTTATGCAAATTTATCCCGCTACTTCCAACTTACTTGAAGCCAACTCGCTTGAACCCAAGTATGGGTCCATCGAGCCAAAAGTGCGAATAATAAAGAGTTCAGGAAGCATGGGAAATTGTTTTTCTTGTTGTCACGGATTGATAGGACAACACGTATTTTACGAAACGATGTAGCAGGTAGCTATCCACGTAGATTGGTTGAGGAATGTTACCATAATAATGACATATTAGCAATCGCTGTATAGTTCACAGTTAAGGAGATTTAAATCGGACCTGATAGGTTTTTTTTACATTAATTGGCACGCGGTGCGAAAAGAACAAAGGCGCTTCTTATCCTGTAATAATATTTGTCTGTGTTCACGATAACTAAAGTAAAACATTAACTTTTAAGTTGAAATAAGTGCCGTAAAGTGACTAAAGGTAAAAAAAGTGCACAGGCCCTGGGAGGGCAGGGGTAACGAGGCAACTTCTTACTTTTTTCTGGGGACCTTTTTTTGGAGGTGTCTTTGCCCTTTTCTGACCCTCTTTGCCCCCCTTTCTTAGCTGTTCTTGGTCTGTTACACCGCCACTCCAGCAAAGTAGGCCTTTCTTTTTTTTTTTTTTTTTTTTTTAAAAAAAGGGCCATTTTCCATGGGGGGGGGGTTTTGCCCCCCCCCCCCCCCTTTCCCACCCTGTGTGCACGTCCCTGCTAAAGAGAACACAGAAGTTACTTCTGTTATTGAAAACACCCTTAATTTCTTGTTGTATATTCCTTAAAATAATAGGAAAATAAAAAGTTTTCAACCCGCATTAATGTTTGAGCCCAGCAGCACGCTCCTGAGAACCAAACATTTTTTATTTCGGTGGAGTAGGTACCCTTCGCCAGAAACGTGGGCGGAAACTCGGTTAATTGGACCAAGTTGCTCGGTAGTAAATGGATTCTTTTTGTTAAGTTTAAAAATAAAGTTAAAAAAAAAAAAAAAAAAAAAAAAAAACCCCCCCCCGGCGTGACTTTTAGTGACCACCTCCTAAAAAAATGACATTTAGTTGAAATAGCGACCTGTTCCTAGCTCTGCCAAGGCTGCCAGTGTCCAGTCATTTAAAAAAATGCCACATGCATTGTATGTCCTCATAGGCGTGTTCAGACTTTCAAAAGAGGGGTGCAGGCAGGTTAGAAAGAAATGGCAAAAAGGGCACACACAAAAAAAGATAACCCTCAAATAAGTATTACGATCCTCGAAAAGCCTTTGACTTAATGATTTTTGCCGTTTTCTTAATTGTTTTTATCTACAAAAAGGGCGAAAAAGGGCAGCAAAGGCGAACGTGCCCCAAATGTCCCAACGTGCGTATATATGCTCTATTTGTGGATTTTAGTGCAGAGGTTTTGTGGATTTCCACTCTTATCTATCAAAATGAATCGGACACCAATAAGAGGAATTCTTTATCTTATTGTCAACCATTTACTCAAAAAACAATGTCGGGTTTAAGGAATCCAGGTAGCGTTGTTACCATGGCAACGACGCCTTTGCTGTCGCGATTAAATTCTAAAGTGCGATAATGCAGAGGCGAGTTGTTGCGTAACCGCGCCCTCAACATCTGAAGTGGTGTATATCGCGTGTAAGATCGTGCGTTTCTTTTCTTGCAGCAGTGCAGCAGCTGCAGAAGTTTCCTTAATACGTACGTCACACTAACGTCACTAGCGTTCGACCAAAAGGAACAGTTCCCTGGCTGATTAGTTTGATACAGAGAGGGTATCAAACGGATCGCCAAAAAAATGGCCGCTGCCATCTCCGTGAGATTGCCGCAATCGTTCAAGTCGCTGAAAAGCGTTATAGTGAAGGTTTTATTGGCAATCGAAATGAATCAGTTGAATTTTATGGTTGTGTATTTATTACTTTACCTGCCTGCAGCTTCGTGGTTTCAGTTAAATCCACCATAACTATAAAATCACGGCCGTATTTGCTGTCGATGATCAAATTTTCTATCGATGGGCAGCAGCCATCTTGTTTCCGCAGCAGAGCTGGCACCTTTGTAAGCTGCTGCATAAATGCATTTAGCACTACAGGAAACCAGGAAAAAAGACGCATCCGATACATTCAGCACTGCAAATGAGTGGCGTAACTAGTAGGGGGGGGGGGAGGGGGGGAGGTAAAGGGACGATTCGTCCCCTCTGTAACATTTTGAAGGCTTATTTAAAGTCACTTTTTGCATAGCTGAAAAACCTTGACTATCCTGAAGACTTATTTTATTTTTTACAGCGTTTTATCCCTCCATGCACCAGCCAATGTTTGCACGCGTCGTCCGATAACCTTTTTGCAAAAAAAAAAATGTGCGTATGGTATTAATAAAAAATTACCACTGATATTTACACACGTACATCGCGTGTTTCGCTTCTTTGAAGCGTTTTAGCACAATTTCGAAATCCACATTTTGTTTAAAAAATGATTCCAACGGCACTTTATAAGGCCGGAAAACAGTAAAAATGCATCAGCTACCCGGACCCTGTAGGGGGATCTCACAGCGCTCCCCCCAGACCACCCCCCCCCACCCCCCTCCGTAGCTGTTTTTGGTTTCTCCCTCCACATCATTCGGCGAAATGGCTAGTATTGCCCCCCTCAGTGCGAAACCCTAGTTTCGCATCTGCTGCAAATTGTAGCTAAATTAATAGGAGGGAAAAGAAACTGCTATTTAGCGAACTGCTTTAGCGAATTGCGTTAGCACTGCGAGGAAAGAAACGTGAGATCCGGTAATAAGTGAGACCCGGTAAGGTAAGGCGTCAAACTATCCTATGATTTATTCATCTAAAAGCAGAAACCCAATTTAACACCGCTTTTAAATTTATTTTTGTGAATTTAAGAAAAGTGCCAAAATGCACGGAGCGTGAAAATAGAAAACGTCACGTCGCCGCTAGCAGAATAATTGGTTTGACTTTAATCTCTCCTTTACTATAGTCTCTTTTAACGGCTTTTGTATCATTTTCAACGATGAAATCCAGCAGACAGAAAAATTGGAAGTTGGCTGGCGGGTGCTGGCTTGTGCATAATTTCAGGAAAATGCACTCCATCTTTTTTGCGCACCAGTTTTTTTTCCCCCTCCCATTCCCATTTGAGACGTAATCATCAAAAAATGTCACTTGACACTGTCATCAGATATTTGGTGACATTTAAAAAACGAAAATTGTGTTGTGGGAAGTTGTCGGCTTTATCTTTAACCGATAAAGTTAACGTGTGTCAAAAACCATTTCTATATAAGTTACTGTAATGGTTTTTCTTTCTCGAATAAAGGTATAATTACGCAAAGAAATAATTAAAATAAAATTAAAGATGCTTTCGCGTTTAATGCGCGTTGGCTTCCCTGTGCATCACGCTCTTTTGCTACACTTCGTAAGCATGCTAAGTGCTGTAAGTTCTATCTCCTTTTTTTTAATCGAGATAGGAACCGAAACACTCAAAAGTTGTACTTCTTTTAAATAAAACTAAAAATTGTTTAAAAAGAGGCATTGATTTTGAAATAGTTTAACGCAATTTTTATGGCTTTTGTTGGCTGACGTAACCTACGAGATTATCCCATGAAATAACAGGGCTGTTTTAATTTAATTGTTTTCGTGCTCTAATTCAGAAATCTGCGTACTTATAAATGTGTTAGCCTTCACTGTAAAGTTTGACCTCAACCTCCCATTTTAAAGTTGAAATGTTGATGTTTAACTTCTCCACCGTCTGTGAATAATTTTCGGTTAAATTTGGTATGTACGCTTTCTTTGGATTTGGTCAACAAGCGTACCAAAATTTATTAAAATCCGCCGAAGCAAATCGCCGGAGATCTGGACCTGGGGCCCTATAGTCTCGAGTTGCGCTTTTCAAATCGCATGCGGTTTTATCAAAAAGCGCGCCAAAAGCATGGCTCCCCCATTCTATCGCACGTGACTTTTGATACAACCGCATGCGATTTGAAAACGATCAAGTCGAGACTAAGCCCCCTGAGCTGAAACCATGAAATTAGTTTTTGGCTTGTTCTTTTTGTTGACACGACACGTTACTGCTAACGCTCTCTATAGATTAAACTATTTCTCCTATAAAGCTGGTTCTTAGCTCATTGTACAAGTATTGCCTTTCTAATTGGTCAAATTGCGCAGGGGTTAGGGAGCTCTCAACGACAAGATTGATTGTTTGACATTGTTTTAAACGTTATTATTATGCAACAATGCCAATCAGCAAATGCCAGTTGAGTGAAGATCTACCTCCTCTGGCCCGAAGGACTTTTTTTTAAACTATCATAATTGCGTCAGCCGTGGGATTCGAGCCGGCGTTCACTTGGTTTGGAGACCACTGGGCTGTGCTTGCTCGCTTTATTCGGGGTCCCAGGGGACCTCTCACACAGCTCGCAGTACGCCTATGGGAACCTACTTTTTGCCCATCTTGTAGATGTTCCTTATGGGACGTGTAAGCTATACGTGAGATCCAAATGGTTAAAGGGTTTGTTTTCAGCAAACCGTAATTGATAAAGATGCAAAACATTAAAACAAGCTAATCTAAACTACATGGTATGCCAAAGTAGCACAAATTAGAAAACAAAAACGAACTTGATTTTGAAATGCTTTATTCTCATTTTCTTGCTTTTTCGACTTCGCCAGCCCTGATTTCGAAGTGCTTCATTCTCATAATCCTGCTTTTCGACTTCGACATCCCTGATTTTAAAGTGACGCATACTCACTTTCCTGCTTTTCGATTTTGACATCCTAAATTCATTCGCATATTTTCCGACGTTTGACATTTTAAACTGATTCATTTTCATTTTTCTGCGTTTGCGGTGACTTTTACATCCCAGGTATTAAACTGATTCATTCTCATTTTCCTGTGTTTCGACTTTCACATCTCAGATTTTACACTGATTCTTTTCCTGCAATCGACTTTGACATCCTTCATTTTAAAAGAATTTATTCTTATTTTCCCGCATTCGCCTTGGCCATCCCAGGTTTTAAACTGATTCATTTTCATGTTCCTACTTATTTTGACTTTGCCATCCTTGACTTTAAAGTGATTCATTCTCATTTTCCTTCTTGTCGACTTTGCCATCCCTGATTTTAAAGTGATTCATTCTCATTTTCCT
>JAHWFP010080607.1:37820-48246 GCA_023313725.1 Lithobius niger
CCGAGTTTCGAACATGGTTTAAATTCCCCGAGTTTTCCCCGAGTTTCAAACATGGTTTAAATTCCCCGAGTTTTCCCCGAGTTTCGAACATGGTTTAAATTCCCTGAGTTTTCCAGGCTTTCCAGGCTTTCCAGGTTCTCCAGTTGGTGGGAACAGTGAGTTAGTCCAGCGCAATTATTTTACGGCACGCGCGATGTACGTAATTTTTTCTCCCCCCCCCCCCTCCTCCTCACCCCGCCCAATTTCGTGTTAGCTTTCCTTTGTGGTATTAGCGTGACTACCCCACCTCGTGTTGCATGTCCCCTTAAACGATTCGTCCATAGCTGCGGACACGTCCGAATGTTAGTGTTGGCCACTGGGGATAACAACCTCAAGTCTCCGTCCTTTGCTCTCTCCTTTCACTCACGAATACGGCTTAGCCAGCTCTTTCGCTCCGTCACCTTCGCGTCGTTTGGCGGCTGGCGACAAAGTTACCGCGAGACGATGCGACCGACCGTTTGACGAACGGGCAGAATGCCGAGGAGGAAGGTTTGCTGACCGCGCAAACGGGGTAGGACGGAGAAAGAGAACAGCGGGAGAAGGAGGAGACGAACGCCGCCGATGGCAGCAGCTCTCGAACTGCCTCTCGAAGGCTAGTCGCGCGGTTGACGGCTCGTGGGGCTCGAGAAGACGAGGGGGGCTCGACGAGCGGTCGTTGTTGTTTCGAAGGATACGTTCACAGAATGATGGTAACGAAGGGATTTTGCAGGCGAAGGGATGGAGCGAGGTAGACGATCCTTCTGAATCATTCAATTCTGAATGCTGTTGAATTTTGAATCTCCACGAAATGGATGAATCTTTGTGAATTTTATAAACTTGTGAATCCTGTTTGATTCTGAAGAGAAATAAAATTGCAGTTAGAATATGATGAAACAAACCACCCACAGCGGCAAGGGTGGTAGAATGCCACAGGCCCTCGGCCTCACGGGCTGATAATGAAAAACTTGGCTAACTGTCACAGTTTTCTTACTTTTTCGTAAGATATGTAAAAAAAAAAACTGTAAAACACTGGAAACGTGTGAATTTTGATACCTGTGAACTTTGTGAGCCTTTGTGAGTCTTCGGTAAGTATATGTGAACCTTATGGATCCTTTTTGTGTTTCTGGCTAAATCACTACGAATATAGGCAAGCCTTTGTGGCTCGGATAAATCTCGGTGATTCTGGCTGAATTACTGAATTTTTGTAAATCTTGTGATTACGGAGGATGTGCGTGCATTCCCAGCCTGTGGATGCATCATCACAATGCCTTTGTTCGTGGCGAATGTTCGTGTTACTGGTTAGTTCAGCGTAAGCATTTGGTTAACCTTTGTGATTCTTGCAAATTCTTGTGAATGTTGGTTATTCTGTTTGAATCTGGATGAACCTTGTGATCAAGATGTGGATTCTGGGGCGAAATTGTGGATCTCACTGAACCTTTGTGATTCTGGCTGTATCTTTATGATAAGTGTTGAATTTGTGTTGCTTCGCGAGCACGTTGAGGTGCACTAATGTGCGCACCCAAAACGGTAGTCATGATGCTGTTCAAGATGCTGTTCACAAATTAAAGATGTAATTGTTATAGTCAGAGGTATTATATTCTGTGGTGTTAATGCTATCAAAGATGGCTGGCGTCATTACTAACCTTATGAAATGTATTTACTGCAAATTTTGCGAATGTTGCTTATTCTTTTCGATTCTTGGTGAACTTTAGGATCTAGACACGGATTCTGGGGAGAAATTGTGGATTTCACTAAATGTTTGTGATTCTGGCTGAATCTTTGTGAATAGTGGTGAACTTACGTTGCTTTATGAGCATGTTGATGTGCACCAATGAGCTTGTCCAAGACTGCGATCACGATGCTGTTCATGATGCTGTTCACAAATTAAGGGTATTTTATAGTCAGAGATGGTATTTTCCGTGATGTTAAAGCTATTAAGAATGACTGTAGGCATTACTAACCTTTAAGAAGTTAGTTTTATTTAAGTATTAATATTGCAAACCTTTAATTACACCGGCTGACATTAAATTGAACAACAAACGAAAAGGGGCAACGTTCCCTACAAGAAGTGCAAGGGAAAGCGGTTCTCAGGCTAGGACTTCTTTCTGCACTTTTTGTTGTCAATGGTTATGGAATCTGGTTGTTCTGAATCAAGTTCTACTAGAGCCTTCTTGAGGTTAGTCTTCACAGCACACTTGTTGGGCACCCTAAGACTTCCTTTGTGATGTTGTGCTCATCACTGATCTCCATTATCAGTACTGCATTGTACTGGCAATTACTTGTTACTTACTTCATAACCACCACGTGAAAACACTGGTACTGCCTCCGGACTTGGGAAAGAAAATATCGCTACGTGCCGACTTGTGCTTGACATCCAGTGAGGAAGAGTGTTCCCATGGTACAATGGGAACAGCGGGTGCACGCAGTATCAGCCACACAGATTCTGCTGCTGCTATTTCGACATGTCACAGTTAATGTTCGAATGTCTAAGCACGACAACTTAAATATCGCTGGGATATTGTAAATATAATACCCATGTCAATGGACTATACCCCAGTCCCCACTTTTTAACAGAATCTATAACATGGAATGACTTTAGAGGTTTGACGTGTTCCAGCCGAAGACATGGCGTCAGAAGGAAAGAAGGATTTTACTAGGAATTCCAATCGGAAATTCCCAGCTTCTTTTAGACTCCACAATCAACATGAGCACACAACGCATCACGGGAGCCCTTCTCAACAAAGGAATGACTGACAGAAGGTAATAAAGAATTTACAATGTACTTCAAGCAGAGTATCGGGAAACACTGATGCCTATTTCCTATAGAGCGCATGTCCCTTTAATCTTAAAAACTTTCTCACTTTTTATTTTCAACTTTTGAAAGCTCCAAAAGTC
This sequence comes from Lithobius niger, assembly GCA_023313725.1. Taxonomy (NCBI): domain Eukaryota; kingdom Metazoa; phylum Arthropoda; class Chilopoda; order Lithobiomorpha; family Lithobiidae; genus Lithobius; species Lithobius niger. The sequence continues at coordinate 40,734 of JAHWFP010080607.1, forward strand.
GACGATTGTGAGCATCCAAGATTTTCGTCGTGCCGGTTTAATTCAGTTTCTCGGGCTAAAATCTCGTCTCAGATAAATATTGCATGAAGTTAGCAAACGTACCACGAGTGCATAACGAAATCAAAGGCTGCCGCCGATTGGGATGCATGTAGGCCTATACCTAAAGCTTTCTAACCGGGCCTAACAACATTATTCTAACGATCGAAAAGTCCTTCAGCACAACAATGTGAAGCTTCGTACAATAAATCTATTAAAACGCACGGAGAGATTCGGTAAACAACATACAGGATTTACAGCAAAATGGACAACTCGCAGTGGTGTTAGGGTGAAGTGGGAAGTTTTCATAGTAATTTAAACCGAGGGGGTATCAGGTTTGGTAATCCGGTGTAAAAGTGCTTGTTAATCCACGAATAATCCTCAGTAACCCGGAGATAATCTCTGGTAATCATCGGTAATCCGTAGCATTCCCAGTATTTCAATATCCAGAAAACTCAGAAAATCAGCGGTATTCCGGAGGTAATTCGAAATATTCCAAGCAGTAACCCAAAGTATTTCATGTTGTAATCCAGTAAATCAATATGCAGAAAACTCAGAAATCAGTGGTAATCAGGAGGTATAATTCGAAGTATTTCAAGCAGTAATTCAGTAACCAAAGTATATCATTTTTTAATCCAATAATTCACAGTATTCCTAGTAATCCAATGAGCAAGAAAGTCGGAAAATCAGTGGTAATCGGAAGGCAAATAAAGTATTCCAAGCAGCAATCCAGAACTCAAAGTATTTCATGTTGTAATCCAGTAATCCTAAGTATTCCTAGTAAACTAATGTGCAAGAAACTCAGAAAATCAGTGGTAATCCGGAGGTAAATCGAAGTGTTCCAATCAGTAATCCAGTAACCCAAAGTATTTCATGTTGTAATCCAGTAATCCGCAGTATTCCTAGTAATCCATTGTGCAGGAAACTCAGAAAATCAATGGTAATCCGGAGGTAATTCGAAGTATTCCAAGCAGTAATCCAGTAACCCAAAGTAATTCGCGTTGTAATCCAGTAATCCAGTTTTCAAGTCTTGAATTTTGGGTTCTCAAATTTAAGCCTTTATAAGGAATTCAAGGCCATGTACGAACCCTGTTCAAGAATAGTCCCGCTACCGTAAAATAATGTTTGTTTAGTGCTGCAACACCGGGATCTCTAATAATGAGAAGGAACACCATGTTTTTGTGCGTGCTGCTAACTTTAATCGACGTTATGAGTAGGTGTGCTCTCAGCGCACCCAGCAGCAGTTTTTGACGATTTTTGCCGAAGCGAGTGTCAAGCCCGTATAATATTAGGAAACCGTAGAAGTGGTAACTATGAAATATGCTTCAAGGCATTATTCAGCAACGGTTAATCAATCCACTGGTGAAATTCAGTTTGGAAAGATTGCTACTGGGAGATTTTCTACATAATATGGAGGAATATTTTTTTGGCGCATCCTGTTTAATGTTTGACTTTGCGTGCTTAGAAAGTGTAGTTTTTAATACAAACTTAGACGATGAACTTTCGAATACCTATTAACAACTAGCTGAAGCCCGTGCCCGTGTAACTGTTGTTGGTGGATTCAGTTACTTCACTATTGGTGGCTGGGATTACCACTTCTTCACTGTTGGTGGCTGCTGTTACCAATTCTTTGTAGGCGTCGAATGATTCTTTTCAAGCTGCATCATCCAGTAGATCCCAAACGTCGCCCTCTGAGACTTGCGTTGTAAGAGTTGACTGGAGGACTTGCGTGGTAACTGTTGACTGCAGGACTTGCGTGGTAAGAGTTGACTGGAGGACTTGCGTGGTAACTGTTGACTGCAGGACTTGCGTGGTAACTGTTGACTGGAGGACTTGCGTTGTAAGAGTTGACTGGAGGACTTGCGTGGTAAGAGTTGACTGGAGGACTTGCGTGGTAACTGTTGACTGGAGGACTTGCGTGGTAACTGTTGACTGGAGGACTTGCGTGGTAACTGTTGACTGGAGGACTTGCGTGGTAACTGTTGACTGCAGGATTTGCGTGGTAACTGTTGACTGGAGGACTTGCGTGGTAACTGTTGACTGGAGGACTTGATTTTAGGCTGTATTCTTTCTTTAATTCTGATTCAAGGCGTTTTATACGACTCTGCAAATTTTCGTTTTGTATTTTGTGTTTCGCTGTCTTTGCGTTCAGTTGGCGCTTTTCCTTTTTTAAGCCGTCTATTTGCAATCGTAATGCAATCTCTAGTTTCGCTGAAACGACACAAACACGCTATTTAACACAAACGTTTTAACACACAGAAAGATTCCTCTTTTTTAAGCCGTCTATTTGCAATCGTAATGCAATTTCAAGGAAGTTGATGGACCCCTTTACGCTTCTGGAGTTTTTGTATGATTATTACTTACAATAGTCATATTGTAAAGTCCCAATCTGGCGGTGTTGACGACGACTGTGTTGCCATCCAGTGAGAGGTAGTGTAAACCGCGCTGAGTGCTGCCATCCAGCGGTAGTGTGCATGTGTGTAAAAACATTGTTGTTGACAATCAACACAGAATCAACGCAGCATTGTTACTGTTATTATTAGACGGGTGTTTGTCTGGGTAGGGTGGCCGTCTGGGTCGGGTGGCCGTTTTACAACACTGCACTCGTTTTTATTAATGTAGATGACTGCGTGACTATAACAACATCAGGCATCCTAATGACGTGACTTCTACTAGGCAAAATTCCCACTGTCCATCGCTGAATCACGTGTGCATAAGCGGAAGTCCCATTGGGGGCAGCTTCACGAAGTACGTGACGTAATAGTAAATACAGTTTGGGACAATGAGCTCATATCAGAACAGAACAGGGGGTGGGGGTTGGCCTTAATGGCGCATTGACAGCTAAGCGCCAACCTCAATTACAGTGCAGTTGTCCGGGTTGCCACTGCGCCACGCATCTCAGAGATGTGAAACAAACCCCAGACCTAGACCTTCATACATCTGTTCCTCCTGACAAAATTTTAAAATCCCGGACAGGAGGACACACTTAATGACGCGCTGTCTCGCGGAAGATGGAAACCGCGACGAAGACCATCAAGATCGTGACAATCAACAAGCCAGTAACGGAACTAAAATGGCCGTCGACACCAATAACCCCTCAGAAGATAGCAATGAGTAAGGTTGGTGTGATTGTGATGAATACGCAAACGGGCTAACACCACCATTTCCCGGAGTCTCCGTTGGCAGGTCGAGTGCTATTCCTGCACAGTGTCTTTAATAGCCCACAACTCATTGCCGTCTTGTTGTCCCACATACTTAGATCAGAATGAGATCATATCGGAACAGAACAGACTTACTAGACACAGGTTGCAAAGTTTTAGAGATAATTCTAATATTTTATTTTTCCTTGCAGAAGTGTTTATCAAATTAGATTTTTTTTTATCGTTTACATACTTAAACTTTAAAATTCTTTTTAAATTCAGAACAGACAAAATACATTCAAAAAGATACATTGCTAGATATTCGAACAAATTATTATTATTAATTTTTAATAATTCTTTTTACCAAATATTTTCAAAAATTAAAAAAAAAATTTGAGGGGAAATTGTCTTTTTTCTATCGGTAAAGCATTAGATAGCGAGTCAAATTCGGAGAAATTTCATTACGACGAAGGAAATTATTCATTTTTGAAAACGGATGGAACGAAGTAGAATTTCGATGAAACTCGCTCCCATTTTTTGTTTATGTAAGTATAGAGGGCCAAAGAAAAAATTCAATATCACATTAAATTTAAACGAAGTTTTTTTTTTAATCTACAAAACGTATGTAGTCGTAAACAAAGTATAGAAGAAAGAAACGAACACAAATTAACTTTCATTTAAGGTGTCAGATAATGCAGTGCTTCTGTACTGTTTAGTCCACGTGAAACCTTACTGCTGCTGCCATATGTTTTTATCATTTTTACTTTTACACAATAAATCAACTAATAATTGATGCATTCAACTTGGCTAAACGCCATCGCTGGAAAATGTTTAAATACTAATCTTCGTAGTGTGCTTAGCATAAATAACTCTACAGTTACCTTTCAAGGTTCGTGCGAGTCCTTGAAAGCCTGGAAATGAACTAGAAAGTAACATTAAAATACCAAGCCTGGAAAAGTGCTTGAAAATCTTGAAAAATTAAGTATGTAGCATCAGTAGGGTGATAAACGACAAGTAGACGATGTGACTGAAGAACACTGAAAAATTCAGCAAAGAAAGTAGTAAAGTGTGTAGCCATACATTATTCTTCGTTTGTTTAGGCATCAAAGTTTTTAAAAGTTGGGCTGTGGTCTTAATTTTATTTACCTGTATAATGGATGAATACAGCAGTAAGGTTTCACGTGGGCTAAATAGTAAAGCAACACTGCAGTATCTGAAACCTTACAGGAAAGTTTAGTTGCGTTGCTTTGCTGTTTTGACTTCGTATCAGTTAAACCTTACCTTAAGCATCAAACGAGTTCGTTTTTGTTTTCTAATTCGTGCTACTTTGGCGTACCATGCAGTTTCGATTAGCTTGGTTTAATGTTTTGTATCTTTATCAATTACGGTTTGATGGCACGGCACTGTGGTATGGTGTCGCCTTTTAGTTTATGCTCGTTAAACCTTACCTGAAATAGCACAGTAGTTCGTGTTTGTTTTCTGATTCGTGATACTTTGACTTACAAACGAAACAAACCTATATACACAGACCTATATGGAAACAAACCCTTTAATCTTAAGTCTACGTCTTGCTGCTGGCATTTGCTGATTGACACTCACTGTTATAGATGTCTGGCCGTGCATCAGTTACGTCAGACAAAGCAAGACGTCATGGTTTTTTTTTTATCAAAAAAAGAAAAACAAACTATCGTACAAGTCAATTACAACGTTTGCGTGTCTTCCTGTAGTAGTTAAATGCAACGATTAAGTGCTGCTATTTCATTGAGTTACATCGAGAAAGTGTGTTAGCTGTATGGAAACGACAATGTTTTAATTTGCCGTGTTTTTAAAGTTCACTTGACCACGACTAAAACAATGTGAAACAATTAATCTGGTCGTTTAGAGCTTCGTAACCGCTGCCCCACTTGACCAATGAGAAATGGTCGCACGGAAAGGGCACACATCTACAGACCAATGCCTGTAAAATGAGATAAGAACCAGCTTTACAGGACAAATCTTTTTGATTTGTACAGAGCGTAACAGAAATGTGTCGTGCCAACAAGAACAACAAGAACAAGCTCTACAAGCCAAAAACGAATTGCATGGTTTCAGCTCAGGTCCAGATCTCCGATTTGGTTCCGCGAATTTTAATGAATTTTTTGGTTTGCTTGTTGACCAAGTCCAACAAAGCTTATTTCACCAAATTTCATCGAAAAATATTCACAGACGGTGGAGATATTAAGCGTCAAAATTTCGGCTTTAACGTGGGAGGTTGAGGCCTTTACTAATAGTGCACTAAAAAAATGCCAGAAAGTGTGGTCGTGGTGATTAAATAGTGTGAGATCTCTGCCTTACTTATTTGACCGGTAAGTGCAAAAGGGTTTTAGTCAAAAATCCCTACCAAACCTCGCAAATAGTGTAGCGTGAACAGAGTTAGAAATGAGTCAGATTTTTTGACCTGGAGATCGGTCAGCCAGTTGATAAAGTATTACCCGGTGACGCACGTTACCAGGTGATCCGAAAGTTGATCCAAATTGATCCAAGTGAATCACCTTTCCAGAAAGTGCATTGTTGGTCAGACAATTCTTTACCAAATCGAACGATGAAAAGAAATGAATATAAGTAGCTTGATTCGGTTAGTATGATTTAACAGCGTCATTTCAACTTGGAAGGTAAAAAAGATTTAAATTTGGTAAAACTTACTGTTATAGATGTCTGGCATTAGTTACGCCAGACAAAGCAAGATGTCATGTTTTATTTTTTATAAAAAAAAAAAAAATCGTTCAAGTCAATTACAACGTTTGCGTGTCTTCCTGTAATAGTTAAATGCAACGATTAAGTGCTGTTATTTCATTGGGTTACATCGAGAAAGTGTATTAGCTGTATTAGGAAACACCAATGTTTTCATTTGCCGTGTTGTTAAAGTCCGCTTGACTACGACTGAAAAAAAGATGACGGACGGATGGACGAACAGTTGCTCTAGTCTTCCCAGCCGTTTCGGAAAAACAAAAGGATGTCGTTAACGACACGCATTAGCTTCACTTAAAATAACCACTCGACACTGTGTTGCATGAATGACTAGACCTACTCTCGAACCCAATTCACTTTTTGGCTGTACAGAAGGCTAAAAGGGCCCAAAATCGAGTTCCTTTTCCCCTTTTTATGCTAAATTTCGATCCGTCACGAATATGTAAATCAACGAATTAAAAAGAGAACATCATCGTCCGGCGTTGGTAGCCTGCATTCCTGTCAGCTCCATCTGTCCTGCCTCCTTTTCATTTACTATTGTAGTTCTCATTTCCATCACAAGAGGTCATGATTGAAAAGCGCGGGCATTATTGGCTCGTTCGCGTCCGTTCATTCAAGAACTTTGCGCGCACTCCAATTAAGCGCGGACGGGTAAATGGCAGGGTGAGACGCTTTGCTGTCTTCAGCCGAGCGGAGCGATCCACATCAGTCACGTGGTTACTAGCCGGAACTGGAACTGAGAAGTGAGGCGGTGTAAAAAAAAAAAAAAAAAAGAAGCGACCGAGAAATGATAAGGTGAAGTGCAGGAGACATCCACATGGTCTTCTCAGCCGTGTAATTTGGATGAAGGTGATTACGAATCACGCTACATACTACATAATGAGTCAACAGAAGATGGAGTCATGTCTTACGAGACTGATTACACCACGTTTATTTTGAAACTAATTCATACACCTGTTCTGAAACTAGTTTTTACACCCGTAAGCATGTTGACTTGTTTCGTTTAAGCTATGAAAGCTGTAAGGTACGTAGTGGAAAATGTACGCCAAGCAAAGTCACTTACAACAGTATTGTATATTAGCGACAGTATTATAGCAAAGGAGTATTGCATATTTACAAGATTATTAGCAAGACCGGCGGGCAGTGCTTATTAGAGTTCGTTTGCGCACAGAATTTTCAAAAATCGGACAGGGGGAGGAGTAGAGGCCCCAGAATGCAACGCTGCAAAACGTAACAATGGGGCAACAACTATTGGTTCAGATACGTGGACGATATTTCTGCCTGGTTAAAAAATATAAAATTCTTCCAAACCATCCTTTCAGCCCTTAATGACTTCCACCCCTCAGTAAAGTTCACAGTTGAGCATGAAACCACTCAGGGTACACTCAACATGCTTGACCTCGCACAGAGACCCTTCTTTAAGAAAATTCATATGTCACATTTTTTGAAACCCACCCAGACTTTCGTTGTGTAGTCCAGGTCATCCCAGGGGTTACGTATCCAGAACTTGTGTAGTCCAGGACATCTCAGAGGTTACGCATCCAGAACGTTGTGTAGTCCAGGGCATCCCAGGGGTTACGTACCCAGGACGTTGTGTAGTCCAGGACATC
>JAHWFP010080608.1:0-26121 GCA_023313725.1 Lithobius niger
TTTGACACCAATTTCCAAACACCCTGTATATTGAACAATAACGGAGATATTAATTGTTTTAGTTTGCTGAAGTGAGGACTTCAATTATATATATATTTGTGATATTTGCAAGATCATTTTAGTGCTCTTATTAATTAATTCAGTTAAGTCTGACTGTGGCCTATAGGCTGTGGTATGGCCAGCCTCTACAACTTCTTCGTCAAGGAATCGTAGATATGTTTTCGATAGGAATATCCATGATCCAAAAAGAATCTGCGAGGACTACCCCATCGCCTGAATACGTTATGTAAGCAAGCAGTTTACAATCTGTGGCGCTTTAGACGATCGAACTTCAAAAATCTTCGGCCATCCACTGAATTTGCATATTGCAATGAATAAATATTTAAATCCTGCTCTCGAACGAACAACAGGCCCAATGACGTCGTACGATAATTTACTCCATGGTTGTGGGTCTTGTTCCATTACCTTAAGTCATCCAGGTGACTTCCTACGCACCACCTTACACATTTTGGCATATTTCCCGCGTCTTGTCGTAGTTTAAAACGCTGTGCTTCGTGTCATCCCATGCGCAATGAGCTTTTAACATGTTCTGAATTTATAAGGCACCATAATGGGAGCTATCTGGAGAACTGCAGTACCGCGACACGTCTCAACTGTAGAATACTCTTGCATGGAAAATACCCGCACTCTTGTCCCTTATGGCCCGTGGCGTAAATATATCCCCACAATCCATCCGTCACAGCATAAGCACCTGCACCTATCGGTAGTTGTCATGTTGTGGCCTCATTTTCCTTTGATAGCCTCTAAATCTTTTGTTGTCTTCTTGTCATTACGTAGAACCTCTCTAATTTCTTCTACCGTTGGAAAATGTTGTCACTTGTGTCAGGTGGCGTAACCCCGGCATTTCGATTTTGGCGCATCCCTCGTGCAATCGCAGCTTGCCTGCTCTCTTTTCCTGCTTCGCTGCAGTGATGCAGCTATCCACTCGATCGTTCGACGCTACCAGCGTCATCGCACGTCGTACAAAAGGCATAGTTTCTGCATTCAATCTTGTCTTGCATCTTTGATTTTTGTGCATGCCATGCTACAACGAATGTCAGCGAATGAACCCTTTTCTTCTGACTACTTCCTCCCCTGAAGTATGCCCTTTAATCCTAGCACGCTAACTGTTGCCTTTTCTGGACTTATTCCAGTCTCTGCTTCCTGAGCGTAGTTTCGAGTCGTGAAGATAGTCTTCACCTTCATTCCTATCTGCAGATTCCTTGAAGAGTTCATAACTTTGCCGAAGGTTACTTGCTAATGGTGTTATGCTGGACAGGCATTCCTCTTTATACTGGCCCATTGTCGCGCATCCCGAGCTATTTCACTCTTCTGCACGTGGATAATCTCTCGCTCTGCTGTTGCTGCTGCAAAACCATGCTGCGTGTTGCTTCCTAATGCTGTACTGTACTGCTAAATGATGATATGCTCTGTCGTGGAATAGTTACTGGGCATCCTGAGCATGTTTTGTCCTTGGCCCTTCTGGCTGATTAGGGCTGGTTCCATTCCCTGCCCGGGTCTTGACTGGTGGTGGACGGCTCAATTCCTTCCTGGCTGCACCCTGATGGCTTGTGACTCCTCTGTAGCGTGCTGTCCTAGCCTGATAACTGTAGCCTTTTTTGGTCTTGTTTCCTGTATCATTTGTCTCGTTTCCTGAGCTTTCTTCCAAGTCCTGAAGTTGTCTTGACCAGGGCCGGATTTATAAGTATTTAGGGCCAGCAGGATGGCTTAAACAATTGTACGTGAGAAAAGCTAGTGCAAGTTTTGCGGGCGCTCCGCCTTTCATAAAAATTTATTAACTAAATGCTAGCACCATCAATTGTTACAATAGATACCGCAGATCAGACTAAAATATGCTACCCTCAACTCAATGTCGTATCAGTACTGATTGAGTGCAGGATCGGTGCGAAACGTGAATAGGGTCTACTGACGTTTTCTTTAAAACATAGTTATTTATGAACTATTCATTGCATGGCCACTTTATGTTGGGTTGTTGCCATGCGTTGATTGTAGTAGCGAAATAAAATGAGTAGCCATGAGCGAGTGCAACTAAGCGGTGCTCATTTCCAAATACAGGGGAAAACAATGGAAGAAGGGACAAAAAATCCCGAAAATTTCTTACTTTTAATTACTTGCTGAAGTTATTTTTGCCCTACCAGTTTTCCATGGATCGCAAACGGACATACAAATTAAGAAAGGTGCTGGTTGGGGAAGGGGGTGGGGGAAAATTAAGACATTCTATAAAAATCTGGGGAGGGGAAGTTTTTGGGGCTTTGAAGAGCGGCATTACGGTTGGGCCCACAAGCGGCAAGAGCTTAAATCTGGCCTTGGTCTTGACGTCCGCCTGTAGTCTTCCTGCAGTGTTTTCCTGATGATCTTGGAGTGGCTTTGTTGCTGATGATAGCTCAGTAGTTATAATCCTATCTCGGCATTCTCCATCTTCCGTGCATCCTTAGCGCATATAGCGCTCTTCTGGTTGATCATCTGTACTTACTCTCGTCGTCGTCGTCGGTCAACCTAGAGATGTAGTCGGCTGACGAGTTGTCCTTTCCTTTCTTGTGGATAACTTGAAAGTCCATGAGTTGGATTACCCATCTTGCACCATTTGATTTTATCAAATTAAAGGCATCTAGGGCACTAGAAGGTAGGTAGCTGGTAGCATTGACTGAGCTGGTAGCATTGATTGAGCTGGTAGCATTGACGATCTCATCCGAAGAGAAATGCACACGTCAGATTTTCCATCGTGAAATTTTAGTGTACGTTTTCTGCACACTTCATGGTGGCCACCGGGGGTTTACCGACGTCCACAGGATTTCACTGGAATATCTTTGCCTTTTGCTAAAGAAAAAAGAAATGAAACTGGAGCACTACCAGTCACGTTCATACGTGTCCATGTCAAACGAAAAAGTGACTAATGACCACTCGGTGTAGAGATGTACCAATGTTGGCATCCAATATTTAGGCTGCAGCGTCGTCGGCATCGGTTTTACGCAGCAGATGTTAAAACCTCGGAAATCCACAATTTTATTAATCATTTTATGACAGACGTGCCTATAATTAATTTCTGGGTGCTAAATTTTAGGCCACAGAAATTTAATTAATTTGTGAAGTCCTCTTAATTGATAAATTAATTGTCTCGATGAGAGCTTTCCAGTGTTGTAAATTAAAAGCCAAGTTAGCTGAAACCCTTTTAAAGTAATATCCTTAAAAATTGGAAAGGCATTTAGTACACGTTAACCCACACGGGCTGACAAGCAGCATTTTAGTTATCATGACAAATTAACAGGCTTCGTCCGGGTCCTTGAAAACCTAGAAAATAAAAGTGAAATAACCATGCATGGAAAAGTCCTTGAAAAACTCGAAAAATCCCTTAAAGGGTAATCACATCCAGTTGACATGCATGCTTTACTTTTGGATCACTTGCACAATAACTAAACACAAGAACTGCATTAAGATTATGTTACGTACGTCCGATACAATAATTTAATTATTGCATCACCAAAACACGATACGGAGACCGCCATTGTTTTGCTTGGAACGTGCAGAAATTAATGCCGACTGATGTCACTCTTCGATTTCGAAATCGAAAAATGACATCTGTCGGCATTAATTTCTGTGCGTTCCAGCAAAACAATGGCGGTCTCCATGTCGTGTTTTGGTGATGTAATAATTTAATTGTTGTATCGGACGTGCGTAACGTATTCTTACCGCAATTCTTGTGTTTAGTTATTGTGTAAATGATCCAAAAGTAAAGCATGCATGTCAAAATGGATGTAATTGCTCTTAAGTACTGGAATAGTCTTAGAAATAACCATAACAGAATATCACGTTTCTGTTCTCCGTGTCAGACATCAGTGTACAACGTACATTTAAACATAACAAATGTTGTGAATTACCTATTAACGGCCCTGGCATCAACCCTGGCTCAACCCCCTAAAATGTTTAACGTCGTAGTTTTTCTGCACCAAAATTCACTAAAAGATTCATATATAAATTATAAAGCAAACTATTTATCTTTTTGTCTCATTTTCTCGTAATTATTAATTTCTAACCCTTGAATATAATTGACCAGTCCTTGAAAAATCCTGGAAGAATCATGGAATTTTAAGGTAACAGACGAGTAAAAGAAGGAAAATTCACAGAGATGAATATTGCTCTAGCTGAAATAGACTGGGAGTGCTCCTTTGCTGCTAAAACCGTTGACGAGTGCTGGGAACACCTTAAGAGCAATATCACTCAGCTGACTGAGCTTTATATTCCTAAACAAAGAACAAGCAACCATCGCCAACCTCTGCCTCAACATATTGTCGAAGCATTGAAAGAGAAAAACCGCTTGTGGAGAATTTATAAAGTACAAAAGACACTCGAGTCCTTTAACACCTTTCGCAGGATTCGAAACAATCTTATAGAGACCCTTAGACGTCACAAGCTAGAAAAGTGTAAAGCCCTTCTTCATGACTGCAAAAGAAACTCCAGAGCAGTGTTTGGTTTCATTAACCGCCAAAGAAATGCGAGACCACAACTCAGCCCCTTGACCATCGAGGGCTCTGTTATCAATGCACCTGTTGACAAGGCAAATGCCCTCAACAAAATTTTTACTAAAATTCCTGAGATATCATCTGACCCTGTTCTGCTTCCAGGTCCTTCACGTTGTGACTTCGTCCCGTTGAAAAAAATCGAGGACTTGTTACAAAATCTGAATGTTCACAAAGCTGCTGGGCCTGATGGTATTTCACCTTGGATTTTAAAATACTGCTGCCAGCCTATTGCTAAGGCTCTGTATTTGATTGTGAATTTATGCCTCCAACAAGGAGTTGTTCCAGAGGACTGGAAGTTGGCTAATATTAGTCCGATCCACAAGAAAGGCTCCAAGACTGATCCAGCCAACTATAGGCCTATAAGTCTAACATGCGTTGCTGCAAAGGTATGTGAAAGGGCTGTTAAGAATCTGATCGATGAGGAACTCGAAGAACTTGGCTTTACTGACCCAGATCAGTATGGATTTGCTAAAGGTAAATCTTGCACTACAAACCTTTTGGAAGCACGTAACGTATGGACTGATCTTGCTGACAAGGGTGTACCAGTTGATGTTGTCTACACTGATATCAGTGATGCCTTTGGAAGCGTTGATTACGAAGTCCTCACTAACATTCTGCTGGATATTGGTTTGTCTTCTGAAGTCGTCAATTATATTATCGCTTTTTTCTCTGGACGCAAACAAAGAGTAGTTGTGGATGGTTACCATTCTGACTGGCTGGAGGTGAAAATTGGACTTGCTCAAGGTACTGTACTTGGACCAAAGATTTTTGCACTTTACACGAACAAAGTCACACAAAATATTTTATCCAGTGCTCCTAAATTTGTGGATGATATCAAGATATATAAAGCTATATCTACCAACATGGACCGTGCTATTCTTCAGGACGATATTTGCACACTTGAAGCCAATTGCAAAGCCCTAAAACTAAAACTTAACCCTGCTAAATGCCATGTTCTGCACATTGGCTTTAATAACCCAAGATATAACTATTCAATTAATGGTGAAACCTTACACACTGTCGCTGAAGAAAAGGACCTTGGAATATGGGTCAACGAGACCTTAAGCGTTTCTAAACAGTGTGCAACTGCTGCTGCTAATGCCTTTAGGGCAATTGGACAGATTGGTAGGAGTCTACCTAAACTCGATAGCGACTCTTTCAATCTCCTTTACAAGGGAATTATTCGGCCGAATGTTGAATATGCAAACCTGTGCTGGTTGCCGTGGCTACAAAAAGATACAGAGCTGCTTGAGAGGGTACAGAGAAGAGCAACCAAACGGCTCACCAAATATGGTAACCTAAGCTACCCAGAGCGCTGCCGTGTATTGGGTCTGACTACCTTAGCCAAAAGGCGTACCCGTGGTTCCCTTGTTGAAACCTTTAAGTTGTTTGACAGAGGTACCAATGAAAAATATTTCAAGCTGTGCACTGGAAGCAAGACAAGGGGACATCAACTCAAGATTATGAAGCCTTCTGTTCGACTGGATGTCCGAAAGAACTTCTTCTCTGTTAAGACTATTAACGACTGGAACGGTCTGGATTGCAAAATCCTTAGTAACTGTAGAACTGTAGGCACCTTCAAAAATCGCCTTGACAAATACGTTTTCCACCCATAAGTTTTCTTATGGCTGCCGGCAACAAGCTTTTAGCTTTCGCTGTACTGTATATAATAATAATAATAATAATAATATGAACCCTGTTTTGCACGCAAATTATGTTCAGTAAACACTCAACACTGTTCAATACTTGACTCTTGTTGTAAACGCCACTCGAGTTTAAATTATTCTACTCGCACACTTCTAGGAGTTACAGTATGCTCGCCAAATGACGAACTTTCAACAGACTGAAAGTTTGCAAAGGCATGTGAGGGTTACCTATACATTCTTGAAAATGTACCTTGCTTGCTCCACAGTTTGATCCAGAGCCGTAGCTGAGCCAGTGTTCACAGCGGGCGCTGTGGGTAAAACGTTCGGTAGCAAGAACTAGTAAGAACGACGGTCAGCTACGTATTCTGTACTCTTCTTATTGCTCTCTGAAAACACTAGAACACTGGGCAAGATTTGTTTCCGCTGTAGGTAAAAAAAATTCTGGCTACGGCCTGGTTGGATCATAATATTGACCTGGTTGGACCTTCCTTATGATACGCTTCTTCAGACCTAGACCTTAAAAGATTTGTGGTGTTGTGTAATTCAAAAGTAAAGCAATTGCGCCATTAACTTATTTATTAGTAAATGTGCTAGCCTTTACTGTAATGTTTGACCTCAACCTCCCATGTTAAAGCCAAAATTTGGACACATAATATCTCGACAGTGTGTGAATAATGTTTTTGTTAAATTTGGTATGTAAGCTTTGTTGAACTTGGTCAACAAGCATACCAAATTCTTGACAGCACAAATCGCACTTTCACCGCCAGCACAACAATTTAGCAGACCACTAAAACATTGATAGTTCACTTAAATTTTTGGAGAATTGTTCGTTCTTCTTCTGAAGTTTGCTTGATGGTCAAATATTAAAATGACCTAAACTACATGATGTTGCAGTCGGTTTACCCAAATTCAAACTTCCCTCTCATATATACCCCTCAGCCGCATTATTTTGTCAATTTCAGCCGGCTTAACAGAAATGTAGGCTAAATTGCGACTAGCCACAAATTTTACGGCCACCACCGGCCGACTATAAATTTGACAGGCTGACAGCTAATTTTTGGCTAAATCGATCGCAATGAAGCAAAGATATCAACTACGAAATAACTGCATGAGACAATAACGAAATGGAAGGGGGAAGGGACATAACATAGACCCAACGGATTTATAGATGTATCTCAAATGAAAAAGGAAAAATTTGCAAAGAACCCTCAAATAAAAAATCGGAGCACATCACCACTCATTTTTTTAAAGTTATGCTTCCAGAGCGGTGGGTTCGGACTCTTACATATTAATCGAACCCTGAAAACGAAACCGAAAGTAACCATGCACACAAATATACGCACGCGTAAGTTGCTAACAAACGAATATGGTTTTAAAAACTATGAAAAATAAGGCAGTTAAGAGCAGCTTACCGTTTGAAACAAGTTACAACTAACTTCATGACTGTTTCGTTTCATTGATGCATTAAAATTTCAAAATTTGCGGCTCTAGGCGTATTTTTTCGGCGGGTAGGCCATGCAGCCGCCGAAAAATATTCAGCGGCTGTTCGGCTTATTCAGAAAAATGGGGCGTGGCGGCTGAGGGGTATGCTCTCACATGTCGCACCACTGATCTCTATGGGACGACCCAAGCCCTCTGGCTGATTCCTTACGGACTTGACTTGGTATAGAAATTTGAATTTGGGTAAACCGACTGCAACATCATGAGGTTAGGACATCTTTTTTGAGTGAGTAACAAGCAAACTTTGGAAAGAGAAGGGACAATTCTCCGAAAATTTAAGTGAACTTTCGATGTTTTAGTAGTCTACTAAATTGTTGTACTGGTGGTGAAAGTGTGATTTGTGTTAAAAATGTCGTTTTATTGCCGGTTGCCGGGATTCCAGAAGCATACCAAAGTTCATTAAAATCATCCAAAGCAAATCGGAGATCTGGATCTGAGCTGAAACCATGAAATCTGTTTTTGGCTTGTTCTCGATAGGACATGTTTCAACTATGCTCTCTACAGATCAAACTATTTGTCCTATAGAGCTGGCTCTAAATGACCAAATTGATTGTTTTATATTGTTTCAAATATTGTTATTATGCAACAATGCCAGTCGTGAAGACTCAAGATTAGGCCATGCAAAGTTAATTGTTTGGTTTGCCTTACGGGTGCCTTACATTATCGCGGGTCAAAACCTTTTATCTGAATCTTGGTTCACCCACTAAAAACCACATTTTCGCCAAATATTGACCGTTTTTGACATTCCAGTACACCATTTTAACCGTCTCGAAACGAGCTTTCCAATGGTGCCAATTTCAAACCTCTAGCTCAAACCACTAAGAAATTATTTGACAAAAACTTTAAAAAATTTGAATACTCTATGACAAAAATAACATATTAGCAATATATTTTTTTTTTAGGCTGACTGCATACTCTTTCAGCTTTGAGCTAAGTACATTTCAATGCAAATGTGATCAGTTATATAACATAAAAAATAAAATAAAATAAAATGCCTGGTTGCCTGGTGTTTCAATTTGCAACCTCGCCCGTAAACCAAACAATTTTTTTGTGTGGCCTTAACATGTTTCGTTTCCATATTGGTTTGTGTAGGTTTCGTTTGTACAGGCAGCTCCACGAAGCGATGTTTCATAACAATACAAAACAACAATGCCAGTCAGCTGACCAGTAGTATGTCAAAGTATCATGAATTAGAAAACAAAAACTCAGTTTTATCTTTCCAGCAAAATTGTAATTGATAAAGATACAAATCTAAACTGCATCGTACACCAAAGGAGCACGAATTAGAAAACAAAAACGATCTCGTTTGATGCTTAAGGTAAGGTTTTAACGGATCCGAAGTTAAAACAGCAAAGGAACACAAACTTTGCTGCAAGGTTTCAGGCACAGTGTTGCTGTACTGTTTAGTCCACGTGAAACCTGCTGTATACAACCATTACAATTAAAGCCAGAGCCCAAATTTCAAGATTCTTCAGTGTTCTTTAGTCACGTCGATTACTTTTACTTTCATCACCCTACTGATGATACACATCATTTTTCAAGATTTTCAAGCACATTTCCAGGTTTTCAAGGACTCGCACGAACCCTGAATTTCCTGTAGAGCTGTGCCAAGCACTAAGACTAGGCTTTTAAACATTTTCCAGCAACGTCGTAAGTGGAATGCACCATCATTAGCTGATCTATCGTGTGCTATGTAAAATTGGTAAAAACCTTTGGATACAGCAGTAAGGTTTCACATGGACTAAACAATACATCAACATTGCAGTATCTGAAACCTTACAGGAAAGTTTATTTGTGTACATTTGCTGTTTTGACTTCAGGTCAGTTAAGCCTTACCTTGAGTATCACACGAGTTTGTTTTTCTTTTGGATTCTTATTAGAATACTAATATTTACAATTTTATTCCATACATTATTACTGTACACTTAAAGAGATCGTTATTGTACTGAACAGCTCATTCCACAATGCCACGTAAATCTACTTTTTTGCATTTTGTAGGCAAAATGTTGGAGTCTTGCTCATTCAATCTACTGGGTCTCTTTTGGGGATTTGTGGGTTTATCACAATCTAAAACTAGTCCACCAGCAATATTTAAATGAGTTTCTTGTAACCTAACTGCCATTTCTAAATGTTTGTAAGTTTCTTCCATAACGTCTTCATTTTTGTAAAGATAAATTAAATTTTTTAGTCGGTCTAACATATCCAATACCCTTCGCTTTGCAGTTGAACAGCTTTTTAAGTTTTCAACGGTCATATTTTCAACCTGAGTGGGACAAGGCTGAGAATTGTCACCCTCGGATCGAAGAGAATTGTCTTCGTCATTTTCATTATTTAGACAGCAGTCATCGACGCCGTTATGTAAAAGGTCAACACTGCTTTGTAGAGGGCTATCATCAATGCCATTGTGCAACGAATTATCATTGGCTTCAGTGTGTTCAAAAGTATTTGTAGCCCTAACAGCTTGAGATCCAAACCCATTGTCAATACCCAGTCTAGGATTGCATACGTAAGCATCAGACAATTTATCGAATGTCCACTCTGGAATGAATTGAAATATAGCTATGAAATGTTTACATGGAAAGCGCCATTTGTCAAAGTCTGGACAGGAGCAAAACGGAATATTGAATGCAACGTCATAAAACGCATATTTGGTGGAACAACTTTTCACTTTAAACAATCCGGTGTTTACGTCAACTACATTGATCATGCTGCGATCAATGTACCTTGCATCTTCTATTCGTTTCATCACATGTTTGGTGAAAACGTAAGGTCGCGTGTGCAAATATTTTGGTAGAGACGTGTGGTAAGTTGTATAGTCAGAATTCAAACGCACATTCTGGCCTACATATGAATGCAACATGTCAGGAATATATTCTTCCACTACGACTTTTAGTAATTCCGATGCAGAGTTGTTGGAGCAGTCTTTCAGGTAGCTGTGTGTCAACACTTTATTTTGAATTTCTGCACCATTGTTACTATTTAGATTACATTCAAAATCCAGGTTTCTAAAGTACCTAACCCACAATTCGGCTTTTGGAAGCCAAACAGTACAAACATACTGCTGCAAGGAGTCATTTTCTTTGCACTCGGGTATACTTTTGAATTTTATGACGTTTGCCTCAAACGCAGCTTCGGTGACCGATGACGCAACTGTCTGCAGGTGGTCGAGAACATTTTCACTTTGGCGAGAAGTAATGTTACAGTTTTTCTGCAGCCAATTAGTCCACGCCTGCTCACGATGGAAGTCGCACAAGTATTTTTTGCACGTTGGAAAAACACAGGAAATTGCGTCTAATTCAGCTTTGCTGTAATCTGACATGAAGTACTTAGGCGTCCAGTCTGGATTCCAACTCTGCACAATACCGAGTGCATCTGCTATGCAGTTGCTTGTTTCATACTGTACAATAAATTCTGCTACTACACTGTATCCAATGTTAGTTTTGACGAACACAAAATATGCAGGAAGAGCAAATCTTGTCACTTTATACATGGCATCAAGAAGGCAAAAGTTGCCGTATGTCTTGAGCAAATGTTTTTGCAGTCTGTCTTGATGAACGAAAACAAAGGTCTCTGAGTAAGCAGTGGCACTGTCAACATCATCTGCGGTGTCTGCATTTGATGCATCAGTTTTACCTTCTAAAGGTTTTACAGGTGCAATTTTGTACTGTCTGAAAAAAAACTGAGCATCTGGCTCCTCACTCTGCCACCTTTGCACTTGTAAGTTTACAGTTACTTGGTCTAATTTACTGTATTTCTGCTGTTGGATATCTAGGCGCATTTGCTTCCGAATGGAACTGCGTAATGGGTAAAATGCACGGTTAGTAATGCTAGGCTTCTCTTCCTCTTCGGAAAATAGTTCGTCGATGTACTTTTGTAGAGATTTTTTAACTGCCTTTACTGATGTTATTCCATCTGTTACTAAGTCATGTATTTTTACAGTTACATCTGGATGGATAGGCTGAACACAAACACTAGTAAGGTCAAACGTATGATTGTGAACGTCAAGTGAAGACACTTGGATGTAAAACCGTTCTTCTTTCGTAACTGTTTCACCCTCGAGGTCTGCTTTCAAAGTTTCGAGCACTTTTTTCTGAGAAGTTTCCACTTTGTGTCTGCTGCTACTGGACTTGACAGCATACTTTTCTGACGGATACACAATCACTTCTTTTATTTTCAGCAAAGCCGGGCAGTCTTGCTTTTTGGAGCCCTTGTTTCGGCGTTTGCTTGGAGTCTGGTCATCTAGCGGCAGTGGTATCTGTATTGAATAACGTTTAAAAGGGAGAAATGAAATCATCTGGCATAATTTGCCATAAAATTCCGTTTTTTGTTTTTCACTTCAGCTATTACCTTTTTAGGTTTGCGGTAATTTTCTCCCCATTTACAATCGAGCATAGTGGTCTTTTTGACAATGAATGGCTGTCCGAAAAATGCAATTGGCAATGTTCCTTTCTTGCTTGAGAAGAGGATCTGATGCCCTGTAACGAATATTTTAAGAGGAATTAAATGACAGGACATTAAAATAATGAGGATAAAAGCGGTAGCCCTAACTGTTAAAAGAATTGGATCGCTGTCCGGAGATTTAAATTACGGTTGTTATTTATATAAAAAGTCTATTCTTGGCTTTATTGGTTTAGGTTCTCTGCTGCTAATGGTTTAGTAAGTCCTGGTTGAGTGGCAGTAGAAAGCAATGTTTATTTAAAGCAACATCCAGTCTGCCCTATAACAGCCACGCGCTGATCGCATCCATGCTTGTCAACATCACCAAGGTCAACTGAGATAGTAGCTGCATTCTTCGTAGTGAAGAACGCAGCTACTGTCTTAAGTTGGCATTGCGCCTAATAAACGAACCAGCATGAACTCATTAATTGTCGTCATAAACCGGTATAATTTTCGTATTTTAAAATCGCACTAAAAAACCCGTTATTGGAACAACTTGAAACTCGCTACGATTGACAATAAAATCTTAACCACTAATTCCGGTCAGTTTCAAAAAGAAGACGTTGAAGAGTAACCAGAGTTCAACTCTTTCCTTAAGGGGGCCTGAAGAAGTCAAACGAAGTTTTGTCGAAAATTTGCAAGACTAAAGAGGGTCTTCTTTTTGAAAATGAGCGGAATTAGTGGTGAAGATTTTATTGTAAAATCGCACTTTATAATTGTATGTTGTATCTTATAATTTTTATTTGGCGATCTATTGGCATAAATAATTTTAATTTTTACCGCATTAGTCTTTTAGATTTGTGAGGTCTTAATTATTAGCAAACGATTAAAAATTAGTACATGCCAACACGCAGTTGAAATGTCAAGGTAAGCGCGCAACGGATCATATATGTGTGGGATGCAGTAAATACTGTTCCCAATTATTCAACAGAAAATCTCCTACATGCCACGTTTTAAAACGGATTTTTAGCAAGGGATTGAATAAGGGTAAGTAAATAGAACGTTGAGGCCGTACTTGATGTGGAGGATCAAGAAAAATGGCGCTGGGAGGAATGTCTTTTTAAGCTAAAATGAAATTAAAACAAGCTAACGGTTTCTCCAACAAAATGAATTTAGGGCACTTTATTTTAGTTTGATCTTTACATTCTGCATATTGTCCTAGTGCTTTTTTTTATTTACAATAAGGATTCAAGTGGCATTGCACTTGGACTATTTCTTTTCTTCCTGGAAATTAATTTGTTATAAGGTAAAATTGAAAGTGAATTGTGAAAGTACCTTGAAATAAGAATGTCACTTCAGCTAAAAACTAAAATAAAATAGCAGATTGACAGTTTTCTGTAACAAAAAGAATCTGGGATACTTCATTTGATTATCTTTGATTTGTAGTTTAGATTTTTAAATTGTGCATGTTGTACCAGCATTTTTTAGTTTCAGTAAGGACTGAAGTGGCACTGCACAGCATATTTCTTTACTTTACGAGTTATAAGTTAAAACCATGTGCTGAACAAATTAAACCACAAATCATTTTATTGAAAAATTCATGCTTGTATCCTACAGTATTATAATATTACAGACCTTCGTTATGCACTGAAGCTTTGTCTTTAATTCGGCCTTTACTTCTGCTTGATCGAACGACAAATTTAATTCCCAGGTCGGCCAAATCATACAAAAATTTGTTGTAGTGTTCCCTGTTCTCAATATAGCCACTGAAAAATTGTTCTTGTTTCTTGAAATCTGTGAAGTACGTTTGCAACACATCTTCATAAAGGGTTGGCAAATTATCTCGTGTCATGATGACCACACAGCAGTCAACTGCCAAAGGGTCTCTGAAACAGAAAAAAAAATATCAGCCACTAAATTAAACTGCAAACTTCGCTTTGTCATTTGTATTTTAATATCAGCATTGCCTCTTTGCTGCAACATGTGGAAAATTTTGGAAATACTGATTCCAGTGCCACGACTGGGTGAACCTCTTATCCCAAATGTGCTTAGAGGAGTGCGTCCTCATTTATCACTCACAGCTGCTGAAAATTTGCGTGTGCTGTCGAAAAATCCATTACATCAAGTCCGATACTGTGTGGGATTGTATGCCCAGCAAAGTGATGTCAATTGAATCTACAAGTGTCTGACCGCAACTTATGAATCCAGTGTAAGGCATCAAAGACCTAAACTTGAATTAACTCTGTTACCGTGACTAATTTATACCAATTTATTAAATTAAATAAGATTGTGTAAACTTAAAATTTGTGGTTGAAGGGTACAAGTAAATGGGTTCTCCTGACCCTCCTCCTGGCCATCCATAAAATCCACAACTGCATACAACAGGGTTCGTACTCGTCTATAACTTTAAAAATCCAGGATTTTTCAAGGACTGATCAATGAAAATTCAAGTGTCAGAAATTAGTATTTACGGGAAAATGATGCAATTAAAAGCTAAATTTGTAAAATATGAAATCTTATGAACACTGTGGCAAGATGTGACAGATTTGAAACTGATGAAACATACTAATACTAAATACCGATGTCCTGGTCGAAACTTCGACTGACGCTACGACTGACGCAAAGTTGAAAGACCTAGAACTCTTTTGGTGGTGCGTAGTTATTGGCGAGTCACTATGAAACATACTAACACCGGCGTTACAATTAGTTTTTATTCGTTATGTTTTATGTTTATAAATATATGTTGTACACTGATGTCTGACACGGAAAACAGAAACGTGATTATCTCTTATGAGAATTTTCAGGAATTTCTGGGACTATTCCAGGTCTTGTGATTTTTCAATTTGTTCAAGGACTTTTCCAGGCCTGGAATTAAATTTTTACTTTCCAGGACATTTCCAGGACCCGTACGAACCCTGTACAAGGTCACAATTTCAATTTTCAACTGGGTACTTCCGGTCTTGATCACAATAAAAATGATTTAAGAGAAGCGCTCTGAGTGTTTTAGTTTAAGAAATAATTAGTTGAGTGGTGCTTAATTAGGGATGGATAGTTCTGTTGTCTACAGTCATTGCAGTCACAGATTGACTTATGGGGTATTAAGAGTCTGGCATCCCGATTGCTTTGAATGCCGTGAGTGTGATTTTCTCACAAATTCATTAAAAAAAAATGTATCACCTGCCCAAAACAGGTTTCTCCACACACGTATAAAGACAAAGCAGCAAAAGTGTCGTGCATGGAAAGATGTAGTGGAAATTCATTCCAAGCGACTATCATTGGACAACGGTTTTGTGGAGGAATTTGACATTAGTCTGGGAAAATTCCTTACCACCCTGGATATGCACCGTTAGTTGGAAGCGACGCTAACTTGCAGACCTCATCTATCATTTGGCCGTGTAATGAAACCGTAGATCAGTGGATTGCCGAAATCTCCACTACACCCCCCAAACAACTTTTCATTTTCTACAATACTCGAAAAATTTGAAACCAAAATTAACAGCCAGGAATCGATCATAGAGAAAGCTGCGGAAGCACGTCTGTGATCCGTCAAATTTCCCCCATTCAAATCCAAGTCGTCGTTCAGCACTAGGCCATCGGCCGCAGACGGCAGTCACTACGTGTGGCCTGCACCCCCCTTCCATCCAATTGTCGGGAACATGCCCAAGCTTTCTGCCTTCCAGTTCCAGTAAATCTTCCGGATGTGACCAGTCTCCATTTACTATTAATTATCTGTAAACTTTCCGTTTATTATATTTTCCTTCTTAGAATTCTCCTCGCTATGTTACTAGTTCGGGATGTCCCTTTGCCAAGTTGGCCCTTTCCATATCATTCACATACAATTTTCCACTTAATTTATGTAAAAACAACAAATTCCGCGTCCGTCTGTGTAACTTCCGGTGCCCTGCATTCCTTTCCGCGATCTATCACCACAGCCTCTTGTACGTGTTCACGTGGAACTAAATCGATTGTTGAAATTTGCACTGCGGTAGGGAATATGCCTAAGGACGGTGAGAAGTCGAAGGGAAAAGCGATGCGCATCAATTGCCAGGTAGATGGCGCAAATTCCAGAATAACTGGTTCGGAGCCAACCGGCAAGAAGACTGGCGTGGTTCAAGATGGCGGCGATAGGCCTAACGCAGCGTTGGGCAGTCCTAGCCCGGCCATTCCATGGGGCAGCCTCGCGGTCTCAACTGCTTGTCTACGAGCAATGATGGGTAAGGAGATGCAGGGAATTTTGAGAAATGCGTTGTAAGAAAATAATTGTGAAAGTGAATTCCGTCTTGCTGACAAGGGGCCCGGCAGAGTCAAGAGTCAAGAATGCCAACCGAGGGACGAGGTATGGAAAGGCCTAGCGAGCGGGGAGTGCCTTAGGCAGAGTGAGATTTGGAAAAATGTCCATTTCGAGAGTATGAGCGCCATCAATAGGATGACCGGGCTCGACGGCATGAATTGACTGGCATTCGTGGGCCGCGATTGGAAACGTTGCCATAGTGTATTGACAATTGCGGTGATGATGAATGATGGTAACGCTGAAGATAACATGTGGCAGCCGTGTGATGAGTATTGGCCAGAGAGTTGATCATGTGAGAGATTTGGGCCATGAAATAGGCTGGGCAAGTGTGAAAGTGGACCCGATTGCCTTGGCAACTACATTACGTGAGACGGTGGCACTAAAGCATCTTGTGTGGATAATTGAACCAGGTATTTGGATTGGTGGAATAAAGATAAGCATGTGTGGCTGACGCAACCTGAGCGAGAGTCAATTTCACATCGATATGTATAAGAGGAAAAAATGCAGGCGGAATTCCTTCCACCTTGGACGCCGGTGTTATTCCACAGTTCGGATCGAATGGACGGGAAGATCGCAAAATTGTAGGGCAATTGTTTGTTGGTGGTGTTACCATTACTGTGTACGCTACAACTTTGTGCTATGAACCCGGTCGACTGTTCTTCAACCTGGCAGGTGTCACTGGCCGTCGTAGATGCGGCAATGGTGCCATTGTTTGGGAAGTAGTCCTTGGACCACAGAGCCCTATCGTATCAGCGCATAGAGAAAATTGTGTATCACCAGATCTTTAGCCTAGTTTGTAGAGCTATGTTGGCTGATTACAAAAATCTAATTATCTGGAAACAGAAGGTGTTTATTTTTGAATAGCTCCAGAAATACGGTGGAACTCTTTTACAAACTGCGCATGAACTCAATGCGTATGAACCTAGGCCTATTAGTCAATCAGCGATCCCGGAGAGCAAGCAGGTGCGACTCAATCCTCAAGGTCAGGCAAGACAACTCTGCGAATAGATGGCTGCACTCATGCCGAACCTAGCCCGCCGCCATTTGTGACGACATCTGCTATGTAAAATAAGGTAATGGATATGTCGGGGCAATAAAAAGACTAAAATACCAGGGCACCTGGTTGATTTTATTTTTTGTTTGCCTATACGAAAATATATTAATTTTTACCCGCGCAAGCCTTCCCTCTGATGGACTAGGTTCATGGGGCCTGGAAGAAAGATGCTGGGAATCGCGGCGATCCGCTTATATAGACAATTCCAGTTCCTGTCATGCGCAGTAGGATACGAGTCCGGCAGGGAAGCATACTTTCAAGCTACGGATATAGAGCTCCGTGGGGGGGGGGGATTGCTATATAAAATATGGTAATGTATATTTTCGTATAAGCAAAAAATAACTAAAATCAACCAGGTGCCCCTGGTATTTTATTCTTTTAAGTTCTTGGCATTCTGCAGATTATTCGATCAAATATCCGGAGGAATAGTTTGGTTTGGCCTTCTATAGACAAAATTAGGGTGTGTTCTGCCGAACACGGCAATTGTTCGGTATAAATATTTGTCAATTGTATTCAGCAGTTGAATTATAATTTCTACCCATCATCTCTTTTTCACACTTACGACACTCACAATATCTTGCAAATTTTCGACTGTTAGTTACAATTTTCTTCTGGCGTACTGAAGTTTTGGCTTTGGTGACATTCTCCTATACTGCTGGACCCAAAGTAGAATTTTCTGCCACTGTCTGCGACACCAATTGTCAGGGGAAAATTGCCTGCAGCTAATGTTTTTTCGTATGGCTACGTGCATATTTATTGGTTTTTACTGAATAACTTTTCGGTGCTTTATTCTATTGATCTGGCTCTTCCATCAACGGACAGGTCTCCTTGAGATGATTAAAATGGAGTAAAATGTCCAAATCGGTCAAAAATTGGCGAAACTGCAGAAATTTTGTCAAAACGGCACGTTTTGTCTGCAACTGTGCCAGATTATCTGCGACATAGTCGCACGTCACACCCCTTTCTGCCTTCGGGCTGCTGGAATTCACTTCGTAATTATGGTTGCTGCTAACGTAATGAATACAAAGCACGAGATATAACTACTACACCACCTACCTTATCGCTCGGCTACACCGTATCGCTCGGCTGCACCTTATCGTCGGCAGAACCACCTAAACGGAACATTTTGGACCAATTTGAAAATTCCAATGGGCTACGTGCTGCGACCGTTTTACATCCAGGGCCAGCCACAAAATTCTAACAAGAAAATATCCAGCAGTGGTGGTTCTTAAAAGTTTGTTTTAAAATCTACGAACACTACAGTTTTATGTAAAAATAGCAGAAATACTTCAGCCCTCCACACAAAAGGCACAAATACATGCAGACACAAACTTACACAGCCTACCTTTGAAATCATTAATCACATTTTTTTTTCTTTTCTTCTAGAATGCTTGGGAGATTTTTCTCTGGTGAATGGGGAAGTGGTGCTGGAAAGGTAAAAGTTATCTTCAACGTGTATTGCCATTTTAGTTTTGCGCCATTACTCTATTAACAACAAGATTACTGTCAAGCATTAATTGGGGCACTGCCCCCCCCCCCATTTTACGGTTTCCCTTTAGGTAGATAAAATCTTAAAAGGAAAATTATTAAAAACTGAGGTCGCCAAGGCGCTCGAATCATGATTTAGGTATCCCTGTTAAGTACCTGCATAGATAAGATGACACTCAATATGGGCAAAAGTAAATCAAACACCTTAACTCGTTTATACCGTATTTTCGTTTTTACTGCAAGCTGCTTTAGGGATGGGAGGGGGTGAGGAGTGGAGGGTAAAGCAATTTTTAGATTTTTCAAGGCAGGACTTGGAAAAAATATTGACTTGTCTTTAATTATACCTGCCATTCAAAGTGTGGTTTCTTGCACCCCTTCCCCCCCCCCCTTTTTTTTTTGTCGCCCATCGTTACAGTGCCATAAAATTCATTATATTTCGGAATACATTATGCAGCCTGGAATATACAAGGATATACGGCATAAACCCACACAGTTGTGGTGGAACTAATTCTTTCATTGTTATTAGCCTATAGGCTATATTTAGTACCCTTTCTGCATTACTTTATTATTGGAAAGTTAGTGTTACATTTTTGTCACCGCATGTTCCAACCAGTATACTAATTATAGGATAAATGTTCTACTTGATAAATATTCAAATTTTACCTAGTTCCGTAAGATTTTCCAAGGAAAGCTAAATCATCTATGGAATTAAGGTACAGCACTGTAAGCAAAATCAGATGGAACCCTCAATTCCTTGGTCAGCAAATTAATAAGTCCGTGTGCCAAGTTGCTATCTGAAAATGAGCTACGTTAATACACGGATTACTTTAGGTTCCGTTTTACCTTTAATTGCTACATCGTAGAATGCAAGAAAATTGACTCCAAAAAATTTTTCCAACATTCTTCATTTTAGACCCAAACCCCTCTAAGCTGAAATTCATGTGTGCCTTTTTTATCCGTGTTATACTGAGGTCACGAATAGTCCTAGTCGTATTTTTTTTTAATGAATTTTTTTTTCTAAATGAAAAATGTGGAGAAAAAATTCTTTAAAAAGTGTTTCGTTTTACCGTAGCCTTAATAATTTTCAGTAAACAGATCTATTTAGTCCACTGCTCACGGGATGTTGAAATGCCATTGAATTGGATTGGCGATACTTACGTGGTACGTTGATCAATAGAATCCAACGATAAAAATTGTCACTAATCCGTGAAACTAATTTTAATTTGATGTTTCGCGGATTTCTGCAATATTTTCAACATGACACTCGATGCAGCTCCTCATCTCTGGCAGCCATCTTGTGAGTTCTAGAGCATAGAGATAGATTCAGCAATGGGGAGGGGGGGTTTACACTTCAGCCCGCTCCAGCCACACGCGAATCCATTGATTTGAAGACCACGAGCACCGCCATCTTGGTGGCAAGAAAGTGAGACGGGGATGTACACTGAATTTTAAGAATTATATATATTCTTGATGTTATAGAAAATTGTAAAATATTGATTATTGTGGTTTAGTCTATCAAACTGACGGCAAAACACCATTCAATCAATCGAAATGCAATCGAAAGTAGCTACTAATTTAGTATATCACCGATTGAAAAATCGTACTAAAATATCGTGGTGCCATCTAGCGGCAGTGATACGGTTACAGCTTGCGCCCAGGTGCACGCGGCCAGGCCCGGACTGGCCATAGTGCCATGGTGCCTATGGCACATTGGCCCTCCCGTAGATTCGTAAGGGGGCCATTTCAGATTCTATAGTTACAAGTGAAACTTCTCTAGCAGCTGAATTTTTTCTCGTTGTAATTTCCTGGGTGGTCATTTCCTAGCTGTCTTTAAACGACTGGACTATAAAGACAGTTTAGGACCCGGTTATTATTTTTTTTTGGGTGGGGGGGGGGGTGGGAAAAGTAATTGTTGGCCCTCGAAAATGACATTCAGCAGTCAACACTTCTAAAAAAAAAAAAAACATAACTTCTGGGACCTCCCATGATGTGGGTGTTTACCCGGTTTTGAATCTGTTAGTATCACTGCTGTAGTTTTTTCATTACTTTCTGCCTCCTGGTTCCTTGGCTTCTTCCGTCTTTCATCTGCTGACTGTTAAGAGTATGGGCATACATGCAAACAGTGCGTGTGCGTTCATCATCAGAGGCGCCTCAAGCTTTAAAAGCGTTGTGGGGCCATGTTCCAACATCCCCCCCCCCCGCCTCCCGGATTTTATGACTTAGGCTGGTAATGTAATCTGGATAACTAACCAGATCCCAAGATCGCTTTTTTTTTTTTTAACAATTAACAAAAATGAAAAAAAAAATAACGTTTATATTATTTATGTCCGACATTGAGTGGACCTGGTTCCCAGACTTTTTTTTATGGGGAAGATGCTGTGTCGTAGCTGGTCTGGTCATCACGGTATTGGCTATCTTCTTAATCATTAAAAACTTACATTATATATATAATGTAGGTATATATGTACACCTTTGGGCATAAAAAATGATCGCACTGTATCGAGGTTCAAGTAGCCCGACGACAATGCAAACTTTTTCATTGTTGTAAATAAGAACATACGTCACTGAAGGCGGAAGGAATTCTCCATTGTTGAAGTCAAAGAATGGCATTGTTGAATAGTATTGTTTAAAGCCCCCGTATAACAAAAACATTTTTTATGCCCAAAGGTGTACCTCTTCTCCTCTTGAAGTAGGAGGGCTAAAAATATGAAGAAAGGTGTCAAAAGACAGGAAATTAACCCGGATTTCGCGCAGGCGTATTTTCGTAGTTCTAGGTATCATTTTTCCCCTCGAAAAAAGCGGAAAAAAACCCTTTGGACCATTGTTAAAACGGATTTTTCGAAGTTGATTGTTAGTTTCGGAATACCACATCTTCCTACTGTGCGGATGGTCCACAATTGTTGCGCCACGTAGGAGGCGCGTGGTCCAGTAGTGTTGTCAGTAGGATTACGGCTGGCAATGCTAACAGCCGTCATTCAAGAATGAGGCACATGCAGCTCGCTAAGGGACGACTGTTGGAGTTGCATTTTGGAAGTTTCTAATACAAACTACCTTATTTAGCCTTACATTTAAATGAAATTACGTAAAGCTACGAAAAGATTAATGGTAAATTAGGCCTATTTAAACAAAATATATTGATAACAAAAGGGTAAAAAATGTTTCCACGTTTGCATTTGTAAAACATCGACGTTCGATCAATAGTGTGCTATTAGCTGGTGATTTACTCAGCAATAGTTCAGCCTAATAGCGGTCAAAACGAATAGTGTCAATAGGTATGATTTCGCCTTGCACGAAATCTTTTATATTAGCCAAAAATTATAGGCGACATGTGGTTGCTGTTTCAAAGCATCACACGTAGCGGGGAAGGAGATGGGTTTTAAGTAAAAATTCTTAAAATTTGAGAAACAAGGAAACACATGTAAAGTCTGCACAATTTATTTGAATAAAAAATACTCTATACCAAGAGCGGCACAAGAAGTATGAATGATAAAATTACCAAGCATTTTAGTTCAAGTATGCAGCAACTCGCGTGCTACAGCACTGAAACGGCCTTGCAGCAGGGATGGATAAGGCTGCTTCAAGCCAAGGCCGACTGGGGAAGAAATCCCGTGTCTCGCCTCCTGGCTCATTGCCTGTTTAGGTGCATGCTAGAACGGCGATAGCTTCTTCAAGCCAAAACCGACTGTGTACAAATCGCACGCCTAACCTCCTGGCTCAATAACAGTACAATCGCGTGCCGGAAAGGGAATGGCTTCTTCAAGCCAAGGCCGACTGGGCTACAAATCGCGTGCCTCCTGGCTCATTGGCAGGTTAGGCAAATGCCAGAAAGGGGATGGTTTCTTCAAGCTAAAGCCGACTGGATACGAATGGCATGTTACGCCTTAAGAAGCGCACGTAGCTCTTGGATGGCCAGACCGTTGCCTGAAGCCTAACGTCTGCAAGGCTGCAAGGGTAGTTTTGTAGTGAATTTGTGAAACTGTGTCGTGGCGAAGATCAGCTTAGTAGCACTCAGAGTATGATGGATGACGGTGCGTGGTCCTAGGTTCAATATGTACTTGTACTTAAGTTGTTTTATAGTAGGGCGTTTGGCTATGGGCCATGGCTCCAATAAATTCATTATTCCCCCGGCCTTTACGAAAAACACGTACTGCACTCTGATCATTTGCTTGATCGTGTTAGATATGGAATGTCCGTCATCAGCATAAGAGTTGAAAGCATGAAAGCTCCTCGAGCGTTGCGCGACGATGCGGAATGAGCGAGCGAAGCGAGCGACTCCGCTAGTATAAAGTAAAAACTATAATAATTTGTTTATTTTACTAGTACTGCCAAACCATCACGTTCATAAATGCTTGTATGCACCTTTTGTAATAAATATGTGATGTGTAGTAGCTTACATCGCTGCGCAAACATACTTTAGGCACGTTCGGAAGGTCACGTCAGGCAACGTCTAATAAATAGCTTAGTGGTTGGGTGCTACGAAATAACGTCAAGACACGCAAGCAGATCGCTTCGTTTTATCATACACGGCGATATCCGTGTACAGGCTATATATAATTGAAGTCCTCTCTCCAGCAAAACTAAAACTATTAATTTCTCCGTTTCCATTCAATATATTTCGACCAAACTTGGCCAGATAGCAGATAGCAACTTTTCCAAACTTTACACCAACTTCTATGCAATTCCGTACAAGAGTAAACGTAGGGAACCACACGGAAATTTGAAAACTGTTCACTTCTTGTTGTTGTTCTGGTTCTTGTGCATGTTCTTGTTCTTGGCTGACACGGTTTCAGAAAAAACTACTGCACCTACCTAAAATCTGAAACATGATCTGAGCCAGAAATTTTCCTGGGCTTCAACCTTACATGAACCACTTTTTCGATTGGTCGATCCATTCCGGAGTTACGGGACCCTAAACGATCATTTTGATTGTTTTACATTGTTTTAACCATTGTATTTAGGGAACAATGCCACTCAGCAAACTCCAGATTCATTCTTCGTGCATGTGTTATGTCGGAAACAAGGTACACGATCAGGGCCATAGCGAAGGGTACTTGGTTGGGGGGGGGGGGGAGTGACTGTTATTTTGCCAACTCATCTTATGATTTTGCCAACTGGTTTAAAGAATGCCATTAGTTCTGCTAGTAAATTACTTTTGAGGGGGCCGCCAAACTCTGCTAGGGGGTCTGGGGGAGCGCTGTAAGCTCCCCCAGCGTGGTCCGGGGCGGAGCCCCGGCAGCTGAAGCATTTTACGCTATTTTAGTGCCCGTTTCTAGCCTCCAGTGAACAATGAAGCAACAAATTGTCAAGCAAATTTTGGTGATTTTTTTTTATTCATATTTTAGGATGGTAGGTTTCGTAAACATTTTATTGTGACTAAATCATGTATTTTTTTAGATTTTTTTTTTTCCAAATTAAATTTAACCGAGTTCAGTTTAGAATTATATAAACAGGCCAGCTGGCAATTGACGATTGAGGGTTAACTTAATTGTACATTTTGGACTTTTAGCCTGTAATGAATGACGACGACTCCTGTGTGTAAGCATAGGCAGCAGGTCAGGGGCAGAAATTTTTTTTAAATGTACTATCGAAAGGTGAAATTAATGAAATCTTTTTCTCAGTTGTATCCCAAACAACTATAAGCCTAGAGGTATTATTGTAAACAAAAACTGTCACATTTTAAAACAAAGACATGCTCCAATTTTTAAATAATGGAGCGTCGAAAGACGAAAGAAATGGCGAAACTTTTTACCTCAGTTTTGTCCAAAACAACTTGATGTATTATTGGAGAAGAGCTTCCACATTTGAAATCAACATGGTCCATTTAATTTTTTTCCATTGATTCAGGGGATCTTGGGGACCGGTCATTAGTTATGGCCGTGGGGGTGGGGTGGGAAATGAAAACTTTAATGTGACCACTAAATTTTCGATGACTCCTTCAAGACCTGAAAAAAACCTTGATTCCTCCCACCCTAAGGTCCAAAAATGATGTGAACAACCCCATGAAAATATTTTACACCCATCTTTTGTCGAGATTCGTACAAAAGTATGATGAACACACTGTTTGCTTATATGACCACTTCCTAACATAGTCAGATACTAAAATGCAGAAGACGCCAAGAAACCAGGTGCCAAAGCTTTAATATAAAGTTTTTTTTAAAACTGTACCCCCAGGAATAGTATTTTTAGTTTCAAAACCTTGTAAACCGCATGGGGGGTTTGGGGGGGCTTGCCCCCCAAAAGCTGAGCCGTTTTTGGAAATTTTGACTGCTGTTAAGTGCCATTTTTGTGGCCCAAAAATGACTTTTTTTCCAGTTGGTCAGTGTGTTTTTGACCTCCCCCTTTTGATGGGACCTGACAAATTTAATGACCTCACTCTTGAGAGGGTCCAAAAACTTCATGACCCCTCCCATCCTCCAGCCTCCCCGGCGATAAATAATTACCGGTCCCGTAGGGTAATTTTTGCCCTAATTTCGTGGCCTTTTCTCTTTTGTCACTTTTGGTCACTTTTGTCATTTAATATGGGATCTTATGAACTCTTGTCGCAAATTTTGGACCTTCGAAATTAACAAGTTTAAAATTTTTAACAACTTTCATTTGAAAAATGTCGCTGTTTCGCATTAATACAAATTCAAATTTAGTGGCAATAGGTTAACAGAAAAAGGACAACAGAAAATCAAACAGCTAATTCAATTTTTCCAACTCGGTTTTTGATTTTGCCAACTGTACCCGATTTTCATGAAGTATACTGCTTTAGTTCACGTTACTGTTTTAACTAAAACCAAGGCACTGATTGACTAGCAGACGAACTAGTAAATCAAATAGACAACTGCATTAATTTTTTAGATTTATTTGATATCACAACTTCAGACGGCGATAACTTGGCAGAAGTCCTTATGCAGGGTTTGTTTTATGCAGAGTTTGTTGATATTTCTGTTTTAACTAACAAAAGTTTTAAATCCTGGCAGTGATGGTGTGTTTTGGTATATTAATATGCCAGTAATTTTCTACCCTCCTGAAATACTAGTTACGAGTTGCTTCACGCTAAAACCCCTTCTGAGCGGCACAATCTAACAGAAAAACAACTATAGGAAGTAAAATAGCCAACTCAATTTTTAATTTTGCCAACTGTGTACGATTTTCGCGAAGTTAATTGTATTACGACTTCAAACTCGGTGGGGATACAGTTTT